>CM053026.1:643353843-643377546 GCA_028564925.1 Lithobates sylvaticus
TAATTTATTATAATACATTTTAAATTTTTTGCAGGTAAAAAAAAATGCATTTATTTATTTTTGCCTGCAGAGTATGCATCGCTCTCTCTGTGATTGTGGGCACAGTCAGGCTGCGATTATGGGCACAGTGGAAGGCTGCATTTTATGGGCAATGGTGAGACTGCATTGATCTCTTGTATCATGTCTGCATTCTCTGGCCATCTCGTGTCTTATATCATGTCTGCAGTCTCTGAGGGAGTTTGGAGAGAAGTCAAGAGTGAGAGTGTTGCTGAGATGGGGGTCATGGGAGAAGTCAGGCGTGTGTGGACTGTGGAAAGGCCTTTCATGAACAAGAAAATAATGACGTTATGCTGTTGGGCTGGTATAATAATGCTATGGGGCTGGTATGACATTTTTTCCAGGGGTGGTTTCTATTCCCAGTCCGGCCCTGGCCACCACCCCTCCTCCAGTACCACCACCCTCCCCTCCAGCACCACCCCCCCCTGGGGACACCGGCTGCACTGGGGACACCGGCCACAGGTTGCACTGGGGACACAGGCTGCATTGGTGATACCGGTTGCACTGGGGACACAGGCTGCATTGGTGATACCGGTTGCACTGGGGACACAGGCTGCATTGGTGATACCGGTTGCACTGGGGACACAGGCTGCATTGGTGATACCGGTTGCACTGGTGACACCGGACACAGGTTGCACTGGTGACACCGGTTGCACTGGTGACACCGGTTGCACTGGTGACACCGGTTGCACTGGTGACACGGGTTGCACTGGGGACACGGGTTGCACTGGGGACACGGGTTGCACTGGGGACACGGGTTGCACTGGGGACACTGGTTGCACTGGGGACACTGGTTGCACTGGGGACACTGGTTGCACTGGGGACACCGACTCCATTTTTGGGCACGGATAAAGTTGTTAATATTTATTTTCATAACTTAATTCTGCATAAAACATTTAAGTGTAATTTCATGAGATAAGTTATGAGGGCATGTTTGGGGGCAGAATTAGGGGCGGGGCATGGTATGGGTTGGGTGGGGCAACAGATAGCGAGTAACCCTTGAGGCCTGGCTAGTAGCTCAGGACTTGAAATTTTGAGCCCTGTATATACAAATATGTTTTGCCTTTAATTTAAATTTTTAACTGAATGGGTTGTTTTACAAGGTGATCGTTTACATATACTCAAGTAACCAACTGCAACTCTCTGTCTAGAATTCCTGGAAGGTCAGCTAGAACTTCGCCTTTCTGGTGGTCTTCCAAACAACGTGGGAGGTTAAGGTGGACCCTCACAAGTCGCTCGAAGACTTGCAACGGGCAGCTTTGCAGGTATGACGAGCCAATATCTTTATCAGATTCATATGTTGATGTCATAGACTCCCATTTGTGAGGCAGTTTATACACTGTGCAAATTTCTTTGCAGGAAAGAAATTTGTACAATTCCTCCATCAACACAGTGCTGACAGGGGAATCCATCCTGCCAAGCAATTGTATTCTCTCGTTCGGGGGGGGGGGGGGGCGGGGGGGCAGGCAGGCAGGCAGGCAGGAGAAGATTATTGCTAAAGGCTATAGCAGCCGGTAGCGATAATTAGAAGAGAATTCGGCAGGCTGGTTGTACCCGAGTTGATCGATCAATCAACTTGGTACATTCGGCTGCCCATTCGAATCTCTTCCAGTCCCTGCTGAACCGGCCAGGATTAAAACAGTCTATGGCCTGCCTAAGACTAAAGCCCCATAAACACGATTAGAAAACCCTAAGAAAAATACTGATTTCCAACCGATCGTATGCTAATAGGATCATTAGTACAGAACTTTTGAGAGCCGATCATGACAGTTCATCTGATATTATCTGATTGTACATGCATGAAAATTTTTTGTTGTACAATACCAGATCGGCCGATTTTCGTTCAATCGGAAGAGTTGTCGTTCAAAAATGCAATACAAATACATTACAACACATGACATCACTTCTCACCAATCACTAAAGTCTTATTCTTTCAAACGAGAATTTTCGTAACTTTAGTAAACTCTTAATTTTTGATATGAGATTAGCATGCCAAAAAAACGGATGATCATTCGTCCGACAATCTCATCATGTGTATCAGGCATAACTGTGGTTCCTGATATATGCATGAAATCTCTCAGCTAATAAGAGCCCTTTCACATGAGCGGTCTGATTTGGTCCGCCTGTCGAGTTTTCATTTGTACCCCATGCAGGGTCCCTCCATACGCCTCTATTAAGTTGTGGGTGTAAACGGACTTGGGACCGTTTACACCCACCTACCTCCAATACGATCCACCAAAAACAAACAGAAGGGGATCTGATCCCCTCTGCTTGGGTGGACTGGATTGGAGGACAGTTGGGTATAAACAGACAGGTGGTTGTAAATCTCAGACTTAGTCTGCAGGCATATCCCTGTATTGGTAATATACTTGTGTAAACTGTTCCGGTTTGTATTTGGTTTATGTTTTGTGCTTTTTTATGGCTGCATGTGGTCCTGGAAGATGATGATCCAAATCATCATGTACAAATTAATCATGGTTTTACTGCTTTTACATATTTCTATTTCCTCTGCAAAGTGCTGCTTTGATGATATATAATGTGTGTGTGTGTGTGTGTATATATTATATAATTTGTACGTGCCCCGGCTATCTGATTGGCCGGTGCCACGATGACGTCACTCCTGTGCATGTGTGCAGGATACCTCAGGTCTGACACAAAGTTCCGGCAAGGTGTGCCGGACCTTCAGAGCGCCCTGGACAGGTAAGTAAAACGGCGTAACTCCACTTTAACTAATGGCTAAACAATGGCAGTTGTGAACTGTCTGTATTCCCCCTGATGCTCAGCCAGCCATGCTTTATGGGAAAACGTAATCCAAAATAGTGACAATGGTTATCTAGCATTGTATTATAGGAAAAACAATGTGTCACTGAATATTGAAGTGCAGCATTATTTTTCTTTGGTGTTTTGTGTGTTTTTAATGATCACAGCTTACTTCCTTCTATGCAAAGTAAAACCTAACTAGAGAGTTTATTCACTATCGCACAAATTCAGGCAATTTGCAGATAAAAAGATAGAGCACTTAAAGGGGTTGTAAACCCTCGTGTTTTTCACCTTTAATGCATCCTATGCTTTAAGGTGAAAAAACACCTGGCAGTGACCGGCCCCCCATTTTACTTACCTGAGCCCCGTATTTCCCTCAGTGGAGACGCGCTCTCCCTCTCTCCTCGGGGTCCCGGCTCTTAATTGGATAGATTGATAGCAGCGTGGCCATTGGCTCCCTGCTGTCAATCAAATCCAGTGGCCTGAGTCCGGCATTCGTGTATATGGATGCAAATGCTGGACTCTGGAGCGCGCCTACAAAGTAACCCCCCCCCCCCCCCCCCCCCCCCCCCCAGGAGAGAGCTTCTCCTAGGGGGTTATCTGATGCGGAGAGAAGCCGCAAGAGCTGCTGGGGGACCCCAGAAGAGGACGATAAGGGCCACTCTGTGCAAAACGAGCTGCATAGTGGAGGTAAGTAAGTAGTGGAGGTAAGTTTGTTATTTAAAAAAAATACAACGACAAGGGTTTACAACCCCTTTAACTTGGGCATAGGACTGCATATGGAATAGAATACCAGAATATGGCCATGCCCCACCTACACTTCTTATCCTTCACTTTGGGTCACCTTAGCCAGGTGGTTCCCAGCAGTCAATTACTAGGCCGCACCATGGTGGGAGTCCATTTACTATAAAGCTACATCTAAATCGGCTAGTTTTTACTTAAAATTACCCTGGCTAATCTTGGGTCACTTCTACGAAAGTGTTAATGGATGAAAACATTGAATTTTTCTAAATGTGTGTGCTGCCCCAGAAATATAGCTGCACTGGGGCTGGACTAAGACTATATACAAAACGTAATAGTTTAAAATATTTTACAGCATTTCGGTTAATAATACCCTAGTTGCCCTGTTTATTGTGAATATTGAACAATGCTAGACTCTGTAAAATGTGTATCTGTCTATCTCACATGTAATCCTAGGTATTATATATGGAGTGCCTTTTCTGAAGAGCTTGCATACTATGAATCTAATATACTTTTATTTTCAGAAAAAAAAAAAAAAAAAAACTATTTTCCATCATGTCATCCACGCAGTCCAGGAGTGGTGCTCAGAAACGTAAAAAGGCTAAGGAAGAGCAGATGAAAATTCAAAAACTGCCTAAAATAAGTCATTTCTTTTCCACCCCTAAAACTGTGGCTGAAACTTCTAGAGATAGCAGTGAGGAAACTGAAAAAAGTATTCAGGAAAGTGTAAATATCTCACAGATCAGTCAGGCAACAGTCAGTGAAGAAACTTGCTCTATTGAATTTCCACTAGAAGATGACAGCAGTAATCCACTTGAAAGCTGTAGCACAATACAAGACCAACCTCTTGGCACCACCCCAAATACTGATGAAGATTTAGATTTGGTGAGCAGTAGAGCATCTTCAGGTGGTGCTATTGATAGTAGCATTGTTGGTGAGCAATATGTGACTGATAGGGGACATTACCCAGTCACAATAACAGATCCAAGTGTTAAAAGGTGTATATTAGCTCATGGCCCATGCAGACCTCCAGGACCTTTCCCCCGAGATAATGATGCTAAGAAAAGATGCTTTTCTGAAAGTTATTATGAGCGAGTCACCAAGACGGGGCTTAAACTACCTTTAATGTGGCTTTGTTACTCTCCAAAGCTTAATGCAGCGTACTGTGAACCATGCTGGTTGTTTGCAGACCGTAAAAAAGTAGGGTTTGAACCTGCATGGGCAAAAGGGATCCAGAAGTGGCAGAGGCTGTCTGCTAAAATTCAGATCCATGAGTCGTCACAAACTCACATGGAAGCATGTGTACTCTATGATCAGTGGAGGCGTAATAAAACAATTGACGAGGAAAATGAAAAACAAATTAGACGAGAAAAAAACTTTTGGAGGCAGGTCCTACAAAGAATTGTAAATGTAACATTAACAATGGCAATGGCTAATCTAGCCTTTCGTGGTCACAGGGAGCGCCTGGGAGAGGTTAACAATGGAAACTTTCTCTCCATCATAGAGCTACTTGCAGAATATGATCCAATTTTAAAGGAACTTCTCCAGTTACCCCAAGGCACATTTAAATATTTAAGCCCCAAAATACAAAATGAGATAATAGAAATTTTGTCCAAAAAAGTGCAAACTGAAATTGTTTCTGAAATAAAAAAAACACCATTTTATTCTATAATAATGGACACAACCCAGGACATATCCAAAGTAGATCAGATGAGTCAGATATTTCGATATGTGTCTGTGGAAAGAGATGGGAATCAACGAGCCTGCAGTATAACAATAAATGAGGCTTTCTTAGGGTTCCATCCCATTGCAGATCAGAGTGCAGCACAGATTGCTAGCAATATTGTTGCCTGCATAGAGAGCAAGGGCCTTGAAATTTCAAAGTGTCGTGGTCAGGGTTATGATGGTGCAGCAACAATGAGTGGTGTCTATTCTGGTGTGCAGGCTCGGATAGCAAAGATGGAAAAGAATGCCCTTTATGTTCATTGTGCAGCACACAATTTAAATCTCGTCATTCAGGATGCCGTTTCTGACATACCAGAGGTTTCTAGATTCTTTGATGTGGTGCAGAATTTATACACCTTCTTTGGGGAAAGCATACGTAGATGGGCCTTTCTCTCCTCATTCACATCTGAGTCCTCTGTCACACTGAAACGGCTTTGCCCTACACGGTGGTCTTCTAGACATGATTCCCTGCTTGCACTTCGTTTCCGTTATCTAGACATCATGCAAGCTTTGTCAAAAATTATCCTTCTTTCATCAAAACCAATAGAAAGAGATGACGCTGCAAATCTAAAAAAGAAAATTGAATCTTTTGAGTTTGTGCTTCTTGTCGCCCTGCAAACTAAAATTTTGAACCATGTAAATGCAATTTCAAAAGCCTTGCAATCAAAAGACATGGAACTGTCTGGGGCAGTGCAGCTCATTCAGAATGCTGTTACAGCCCTTTCCAGCTACAGGGATAATTTCGAGGAAGCCAAAGAAACTGCAGTAACACTTGCAGAAAAGTGGGGAATTGAAGCAAAGTTTTCAAATAAAAGAATTAAAAAAGTAAAGCGCCACTTTGATGAGCTGTGTATTGATGAAAGGTTATCTGATCCAGAGGAACGCTTTAAAACAACAGTATTTTATAGATGTTTGGATATGATTATAAACCAGCTGTCAGACCGATTTACAGGAATGAATGCAGTTTTTCATAGATTTGAGATAGTTCAGCCTGCCATTCTTGCTTCTCAATCTGATGATAATCTGATTGCAGCAGCATCAAAATTGCATGAATTTTACGAAGAGGATTTATCAGCCGATTTTCCTGGGCAGCTTCTTTCATTCCGTTCAGCACTTCAAGAAGAGGTTCGCAGTTGCTCCACTGTAAAGGATCTTGCTCACCTACTACTTGTTGAAAACAGTGCACTGTCTTCTACTGTCCCAGATGTCTGCATAGCATTACTGTTGTTCCTCACACTCCCAGTAACCGTAGCAACTGCAGAAAGGTCTTTTTCAAAATTAAAACTAATTAAAAGTTATTTGAGAAACACCATGTCTCAGCAAAGACTCACTGGACTTGCTTTGTTAAGCATAGAAAATGAGAGAGCTAGAAAACTCAACATCGAAAGCATTGTAGATGACTTTGCTGAAGCAAAAGCAAGGCGTCGTCATTTTTAATGACCGTAGTAAGTTTGCAGTTATATCTGTTCTGTTACAAGTTACACTAAACCAGCCTTTCTCAACCTTTTTACCCCAGAGGAATCCTTTAATAAATTTTTAGGTCATGGGGAACTCTTACTAAAACCTATCCATTAGGGGTCAATAGGAGGAATGAAGCCTACATTGGTGGTCAGTGGGAAGACTGTCTTTCTTAGAGTGGTGGTCAGACGCTAAATAGATCAAATTGCCCTGTATTAAAGCTTGAGCTCATGGAACCTCTAACAACCTCTGTAGGAACTCTGGGGTTCCTCTGAACCTTTGTTGAGAATGGCTACCCTAAAGACTTTTTCAGTTTTGTTACCAGTTACACTAACCTATTTTTATGGTTGAACCTTGCATGCTTGGTTCCAAGTTAAACTAACCAGTTGAGTTGAATGCATGCTAGTTTCAATAAACCATGCTAATATATATATATATATATACACACGTTTCAATTTATATGTCTTTCTTCACAGAAACAAAGTTAAATGTTGGAAGTTATTGTTGGCCCTGTTGTGGACCCTTTTTTGAAGAAGTTATTGTTGGCCCTGTTGTGGACCCTTTTTTGAAGAAGTTATTGTTGGCCCTGTTGTGGACCCTTTTTTTGAAGAAGTTATTGTTGGCCCTGTTGTGGACCGTTTGTGAAGATTTTTAGTAAGTTTGTGTGTCTATACATGTACAGTGTTTTTATATTTTCCAAATTAATCTCATTCAAAATTTTATATTTTATGTATTTATATAAATTGAAATGTGGATCTTTGTCTAATGGATGTATATATCGCCTTGATTTATGGTTGTTCTTCATGATATTTTGCAGTTCCATTATCATCATTGTGTCCTGTCATGTGACCATGTCCTACCTATCCTGAAGCTTCCTCTTGACAGTTACGGTAAGTTAAAATCAGAAACGGAAATGTTTTACTTTGTTGTACAGTGGAAAAAAATATAGTATCAAAATCATGCTTTTTTATTGGGGGGGGGGGGGGGGGCCCTTTCCTGATTTCTTGCACCGGGGCCCTGAGGTTTCTAGTTACGCCTCTGAGTATTATGTAAAATGTAACCCGTTTTTACTTAAGAAAGAAATAATGTTAGTTAGTTCTTTGAATTCTGTAGTCTTTTTGTATCTCTCGTATTATGATAACAAATGAACCATTTTTATGTAGTAGAACTGTCAGCTCAAACTCCAGAAAAAAGATTACTATTGCTGCAGAGCAAACAGATCAGGAAGCAGACACATTGCAAGCATTTGGGAATTAAAAGGAAACTCATGAATTTGTAAAAACAAGAAAAAGAATTATCACAGATACGAATTAACAAACATAAGGATAATGAGTAAAGCCTAGTGATTAGTAGACCAGACAAGGATTTTTAAGGCAAAAATAATAAACAGATGTTATTGGCCTTCTGAAAAAAATATACTTTGATGATTTACTGTTTGCTTTTAGATTTTTTTCTCTTTGTAATTCTGGGGGGCAGTTCCCAGTTATAAAATAAAGTAGCCTTGCAGACACATTTGATTTTTTTAATTTGTGGTTGATTAAGTTAATTTTGTACATTAAGGGACACAGGATTTTGGTAATGGAATTGGCTATACTTCAGTCTTCAGGAGGAATTGGACACTGGCAAACAAAAAAAGTCATTGGCCAGCCAGGTATATTTCTTCCCACTCCCAGAATGCTTACGTTTTATATAAAAGCAATATTAGACATTGATAACAAACACAGAGGTGTGGGTACCGTGTCCCTACTGAACTCCAAGAAACAGATTTTACAGTAAGTACAAAAATCGAATTTTACTTTTTTCCTGTTTGGATGTTCTGCTGCAAACTGAACCCAGTGGTGTTTGGCTCATCCCTATTCCCTAATGTTGAGTTGACACTTGTTTGTAAATGTGAGTGTACTTATATTATTTTAATTAATAGCTTGTGCATTTTACGGATTCACGCTATGAGAGCCTTCTATCCTTTTACTTGACCTACTGTATATGCCTGACAGGGACCTGGATGTGAGGACCCACTGAGAGGAGATCATCCTGGAAGCCAGCATCTTGGAGCCTACTAGTCCAAAGGGATCAGTAATAATGGCACCAGCCATTAACTCTGGTGAGCTAATTTAGTTTGAGCGGTGAAGGATCTCACTGGGTGTCACCTATATTGTTTGGAATACAGCACTTTCAAACAAGATTGATCCCTTTTTCTTTGAGTTTTTATGGGACTTTTTATTTTTCATCACTGAGGACTATGTATTATTTTTCACTTTATGATCTTTTTTGAATATTTTTGAGTTATACTGTGTTGGTTTGCACTGCACTAGCACTTTATGTTTGCATATATTGCACCTAATAATATAAGTATCTTGCACATTGCTTATATATTGTGTTAAATCCTTTTGCATTGCACTAGCACTTTATTTAGAATTTGCTTGCATATTTTTGTACTTCATGTTAGGAGGTAATTGCTATAGTGTTGCATTTGTATATTTCGATAGTTGTAATATTATTCTAATAGCCACTATTTTTTGGATATGTTTTTCAACACAGATGGTTTCATAACACTATTATTATTTTATGGGGTGACCCACAAAGGGATTAGTCTTTGGCCAGTGCTACTCTCCTTTTTTCTATGGTTTAACCACTTCAGCCCCAGAAGGATTTGCCCCCTTAATGACCAGGCCATTTTTTGTGATATGGCACTGCGTCGCTTTAACTGACAATTGCGTGCAATGTTGTACCCAAACAAATTTTTTTCCCACAAATAGAGCTTTCTTTTGCTGGTATTTGCTCATCTCTGCAGTTTATATTTTTGTGCTACAAAACAAAAAAAGAGCGACAATTTTGAAAAAAAAAAAAAACAATATTTTTTTACTTTTTGCTATAATAAATATCCAAAAAAAATAAAAAAAAAAAAAAGTTTAGGCCAAAATGTATTCTTCTACATATTTTTCATAAAAAAATTGCAATAAGCATATATTGATTGGTTTGCGCAAAAGTTATAGCGTCTACAAAATAGAGAATAGATTTAGGCATTTTTATTCTTTTTTTTTTTACTAGTAATGGCGGCGATCTGCAGCAGGACAGATTTAGCAACGGACAGATCGGACAATTTTTTACACTTTTTTGGGACCACTGACATTTATACAGCGATCAGTGCTATAAAAATGCAATGATTACTGTATAAATGTCCCTGGGAGGGAAGGAGTTAACACTAGGGGGCGATCAAGGGGTTAGGTGTGTTTCCTAGGTGTGTTTAACTGTGTGGGGATGGTCTGACTGGAGGAGGAGCCAGATCACTGTTTCTACTTAGTAGTAACACACAATCTGTCTCTCCTCCCCTGTCAGAACAGGGATTTGTGTGTTTACATACACAAATCCCCATTCTGGCTCTCGTGCCCACGATCATGGGTGGGCGGCGGCGATTGAACCCACCGGCCACGCGCATCCGGTCCCCCGCCGTGCAGCAGGCGTTATGGCTCTTAAATTAGCCCCCGTACATATATGTTGATTCGCGCAGGAGAGCCAACCTGCCGTCGTATAAGTAGGTGAGCCGGTCGGGAAGTGGTTAAGACTGTTTTTGATAGTTTATCAAATTCAGAGCAGCAGCGGTTTACAGTTTTCTTTAACACTAGACAGTTTTAGGTTCCAGTCTCATATACTACCATTGGCACTGTTAAATTAACTTTTTTCCTAGTGCTAAAAATATGCACTGTCACTGTACTAATGACAATACCCAGGAAAGGGTTAAACATTTAGGGCGATCAAAGGGTTAGCTGTGTTCCTAACCACTGTTTTTGTGTTTACTTTCAGGTGCTTTTACTAAGGGATGTGCTGGATTTTATTCCCTTTGCAGGGAAACAAAATCCAGCACATTCCCACTGACAGGACGGAGCTCTGCATTGTTTACATAAGCAGAGCTCCATCCAGTGTGTCTCCTAGATGACCAGTGGGTGCCGGAGGTCATACATTAGCCAGCACCCGCAGATCGGCTTCTGCTATGACTAATATATATATATACATGATTCTGCACAGAGCAGCCACCCTTTAGCAGTAAAGCGACTATTGGGTGGTCATCAACTGATTAAACCCATTACCAATAATGTATTAACCAGTTTGGCTCCAGAGCAATTTCTTTTTTTCTTTGTCATATACATGTAAAAACCAAATTTTTGGCAATAAAATTACATAAACCCCCAGAACATTATATATTTTCTGAAAGCAGAGGCCATGTAGCATAAAAAGCTGATAGTTGCAAATTTATTTTCCATGTGATATTTGTGCATCTGTTTATTAACCACTTGACCACTGAGCACTTAAACACCCTTAATAACCAGACCAATTTTCAGCTTTTGGTGCTCTCACATTTTGAATGACAATTACTCAGTCATACAACACTGTACCCATATGAAATTTTTGTCACACAAATAGAGCTTTCTTTTTGTGGTATTTAATCACCGTTGGGGTTTTTATTTTTTGCGCTATAAAAGAAAAAAGACTGAAAATTCTGTAAAAAAATTAATTTTTCTTCGTTTCTGTTAAAAAATTTAGCAAATTTGTAATTTTTCTTGATAAATTTTGGCCACAATTTATACTGCTACATATCTTTGGTAAAAATAAGTACAAATTGGGGTATATTATTTGGTCTTTGTGAAAGTTATAGAGTCCACAAGCTATGGTGCCAATATTTGAAAATTGATCTCATCTGAAGTACTGACGGCCTCTCTCATTTCTTGAGACCCTAACATGCCAGAAAAGTACAAATACCCCCCAAATGACCCCTTTTTGGAAAGAAGACATTCCAAGGTATTTATTAAGAGGCATGGTGAGTTTTTTGAAGTTGTCATTTTTTCCCACAATTCTTTGCAAAATCAAGATTTTTTTTCTTTTCACAAAATTGTCATATTAGCAGGTTATTTCTTACACAGAGCATATGCATACCACAAATTACACCCCTAAACACATTCTACTATTACTCCTGAGTACGGCGATACCACATGTGTGAGACTTTTACACAGCGTGGCCACATACAGAGGCCCAACATGCAAGGAGCCCCATCTGGTGTTCTGGAGGACCCAGGACAATTCTGACATTTCTCTCTACATGTAAAAATCATCATTTATTCACTAGAAAATTACATAGAACCCCAAAACATTATATATGTTTTTTTAGCAAAGACCCTAGAGAATACAATGGCGGTCGTTGCAACTTTTTATCTAGCACAGTACTTGCGCAGCAATTTTTTGACCGCGTTTTTTTTTGGGGAAAAAAATGTTTTGTGCTTTACAAAAGACAAAACTGTAAATTTAGCCCAATGTTTTTGCATAATGTGAAAGATGAAGTTACGCCGAGTAAATAGATACCTAACATGTCACCCTTCAAAATTGCACACACTCGTGGAATGGTGCCAAACTTCGCTACTTAAAAATCCCCATAGGTGGCGCTTTAAATTTTTTTACTGGTTACTAGGGATGAGTCGAACACCCCCCCCCCCCGTTCGGCTCGCACCAGAACCCGCGAACGGACCTAAAGTCCGTGCGAGCTTTAGAACCCTATTAGTTATAATGGATGCGAACGTTCCAAATCAAAAGTGCTAATTTTAAAGGCTAATATGCATGTTATTGTCATAAAAAGTGTTTGGGGACCTGGGTCTTGCCCCAGTGGACATGTTTAAATGCAAATTTTTTTTTAAAAAACGGACGTTTTTTCAGGAGCAGTGATTTTAATAATGCTTAAATTGAAACAATAAAAGTGTAATATTCCTTTAAATTTCGTACCTGGGGGGTGTCTATAGTATGCATGTAAAGGGGCGCATGTTTCCTGTGCTTAGAACTGTCCCTGCAAAAAGTGTCATTTTTGCAGGAAAGAAAGCTATTTAAAATCACTCGCGGCTAATGTGAATTGACGGCTCCCGTAACACAGAGAACAGTCATTCATTGAAAGTCATTCATAAAAAAAAAAGTCATTGATAAAAATAAAAAAAAAAAGCGTGGGGGTCCCCCCAAATTCAATAACCAGGCCCTTCAGGTCTGGGATGGATATTAAGGGGGACCCCAGCCAAAAAAAAAAAAAAAATGGCGTAGGGTCCCCCTCAAAATCCATACCAGACCCTTGAGGTCTGGGATGGATTTTAAGGGGAACCCCAGCCAAAAAAAATGGCGTGGGGTCCCCCTCAAAATCCATACCAGACCCTTATCCGAGCACGCAACCTGGCAGGCCGCAGGAAAAGAGGGGGGGACGAGAGCGGCCCCCCCTCCCACCTGAACCGTACCAGGCCACATGCCCTCAACATTGGGAGGATGCTTGAAGCACTTTGTCCCCATGTTGATGAGGACAAGGGCCTCTTCCCCACAACCCTGGCCGGTGGTTGTGGGGGTCTGCGGGCGGGGGGCTTATCGGAATCTGGAAGCCCCCTTTAACAAGGGGACCCCCAGATCCCGGCCCCCCGTGTGTAAATGGTAAGGGGGTACAAAAGTACCCCTACCATTTCACCAAAAAAGTGTCAAAAATTGTAAAAATGACAGGAGACGGTCTTTGACAATTCCTTTATTAAAATCTTCTTTCTTCTTTCTTCGTCCTTCGGTTTCTTCATCTTCTCCTTCCGTCATCTTCTTCCATTTTTCTTCTTCCTCCGATCCGCTTCTTCTTGCGCTGGTCTTCTCGTCCTTCTCGTCCGGCATCTTCTTCCATGGCGTCGGCATCTGTTCTTCTGTCGGGCCGCTCCTCGCAATGGGAGGCTCCCGCTGTGTGAGGCTTTGCTCCGTCTGACAGGTCTTTTATAACGGAGGGCACCTGGTGACCCCGCCCCCCTCTGACGTCATGGGGAAAGCCATAGGGAATTCCCCATGACGTCCCCGTGTGTCAGAGGGGGCGGGGTCACCAGGTGCCCTCCATTATAAAAGACCTGTCAGAGGCAGCGAAGCCTCACACAGCGGGAGCCTCCCATTGCGAGGAGTGGCCCAAGAAGAGACACCGACACTGACGCCGACGCCATGGAAGAAGATGCCGGATGAGAAGGACGAGAAGACCAGCGCAAGAAGAAGTGGATCGGAGGAAGAAGATGATGGAAGAAGAAGATGGAAGAAGATGCCGGAAGGAGAAGATGAAGAAACCGAAGGATGAAGAAAAGAAGGCCAAAAGAAAGAAGAAAGAAGATTTTAATAAAGGAATTGTCAAAGACCGCCTCCTGTCATTTTTACAATTTTTGACACTTTTTTGGTGAAATGGTAGGGGTACTTTTGTACCCCCTTACCATTTCACACAGGGGGGGGCCGGGATCTGGGGGTCCCCTTGTTAAAGGGGGCTTCCAGATTACAATAAGCCCCCCGCCCGCAGACCCCCACAACCACCGGCCAGGGTTGTGGGGAAGAGGCCCATGTCCTCATCAACATGGGGACAAGGTGCTTTGGGGGTCTCAGACCCCCAAAGCATCCTCCCAATGTTGAGGGCATGTGGCCTGGTACGGTTCAGGCGGGAGGGGGGGGCGCTCTCGTCCCCCCCTCTTTTCCTGCGGCCTGCCAGGTTGTGTGCTCGGATAAGGGTCTGGTATGGATTTTGAGGGGGACCCCACGCCATTTTTTTTGGCTGGTGTTCCCCTTAAAATCCATCCCAGACCTCAAGGGTCTGGTATGGATTTTTGAGGGGGACCCTACACCATTTTTTTTTTGGCTGGGGTCCCCCTTAATATCCATCCCAGACACCTGAAGGGCCTGGTTATTGAATTTGGGGGGACCCCCACGCTTTTTTTTTTTTTTTTTATCAATGAATGACAGTTCTCTGTGTTACGGGAGCCATCAATTCATTAGCCGCGAGTGCTTTAATATAGCTTTTTTCCTGCAAAAATGACACTTTTTGCAGGGACAGTTCTAAGCACAGGAAACCTGCCCCCCTTCACAGGCAACCTATAGACACCCCCCAGATGTGATACTGCAATGCTGTACTAACAGCACGCACACACAAATCCCCAGAAATAAAGCACATATTGTCAGCAGTCAGCAGCACACTGACACGCTGACACTGAAACACAATATGCAAGGCCGCCGCCGCGGCCTCTTATACTGTGGGGCGTGTACTAAAGCTCCTGAGCTATAATTGGCTACAGGCATCCTGCCTGTAGCCAATTATGGCTCTCCTCGCTCCTCGGCTCTCCTCGCTCCTCGGCTCTCCTATGGCTCTCCTCGCTGCTGGCGCTGCGACTGGCGCAATGCATTGCGGGCCGCTCGCATTACACAAATTTGATGCGAGCGGCCCAAATAGTTCTGGGCTCGCCGAACGGGCGAATGCCGATGTTCGATTCGAACATGGGTTTGAATCGAACACCGGGCCCATCCCTACTGGTTACATGTTTTGAGTTACAGAGGAGGTCTAGGGCCAAAATTATTGTTCTCGCTATAACGTTCGCATCGATACCTCACATGTGTGGTTTGAACACCGTTTTCATATGTGGGCTCGACTTGCGTTCGCTTCTGCATGCAAGCACACGGGGACAGGGGCGATTTAAAAAAAATAAAATTCTATTGTTCCTTTTACTTTATTTATTTTAGTTTGACACTTTTTTCCCCCAAATAATTTTTTTGATCACTTTTATTCCTATTACAAGGAATGTAAACATCCCTTGTAATATTGTAATAGGAATATGGCATGACAGGTCGTCTTTACAGTGAGATATGGGGTCAATAAGACCCCACATCTCACCTCTAGGCTGGAAAGCCTGAAATAAAAAAAAACGATCCTGGCTTCGATCGTAGCGAGTATTGCATGGTATCGCAGGGTATCTCAGGGTATCACAGAATATCGCAGGGTATCGCAGAGTATTGCAGGGTATTGCAGGGTATCGCAGGGTATTGCAGGGTATCGCATGGTATCTCAGGGTATTGCAGAGTATTGCAGGGTATTGCAGGGTATCGCAGAATATCGCAGGATATGGCAGGTTATGGCAGAGTATTGCAGAGTATTGTTGGGTATTGCAGAGTATTGCTGGGTATTGCAGAGTATTGCAGGGTATTGCAAAGTATTGTTGGGTATTGCAGATTATTGTTGGGTATTGCAGAGTATTGTTGGGTACTGCTGGGTATTGTTGGGTATTGTTGGGTACTGCTGGGTATTGTTGGGTACTGCTGAGTATTGCAGAGTACTGCTGGGTATCCATCCATCCATGCTCAGCCATCCCTCCATACCCTGAAATAGCTGCAGGCTATTGCTGTGTATTGCAGGGTATGGAGGGATGGCTGAGCATGGATGAATGGATCGGTGGTGACTGCAGAGCAGCGCCCACGGCACGCCCACGGCACTGCTGCCACCGATCCCTCCCCCTCTCCTCTCACACTGTACCGATCGGTACAGAGAGAGGAGAGAGGAACCGGCGTCATAAAATGACGTCGGTTTGCTTACATGTGATCACTCCGTCATTTGACGGAGCGATCACGTGGTAAACGGCCGCAATGAGCTGGCAATCAAGGATGTTCTCGAGTGCGTGCCCCAGGGGGCGCGCAAGAGGGGAATTCTGGGAGGCCGTTAATTAACGGCCTCTCAGAGTTAAGCAACCGCCCTGTAGCCGTTTTTTCGGCTATGGGCCGGTTGTTAACTGGTTAAACACAAATTTTCCAGAAAAAATATAATAAAATTAATTTTAGCGCAAAACCACACAATATAATACCCATTTTTGGTTAAAATATAAAAGATGAGGTTGCATCGAGTAAATAGATACCTAACATTTCATGTCTTAAAATTGAACGTGGCCGCAAAACTGCTAAACGCTATGATGCCCAAAAATCACAAGCCATTACAGCTTATCAATTTAGAATTAACTAGGAGCTCTAGAATTATTGTTCTCACTCTGACATTTCTGGTGATATGTTACATGTGTGATGCGACCGTGGTTTACATACACGTGCGCACCCTGGGCTTGCGTTTGCGCAGGTATATGGGGCAACGGAGGTTTTGTAAATTTTTTCTTTTACATTTTAATATATTTTATTATAATTTTATTAATTATTTTTACTTTTTTCTTTTATTTTTAAGGGATTGCTATCACAAGCGGCTAATAAACCCCTATGTGATAGCATTGGGTGGGTGACAGGTACTCTTTAAGGAGACATTAGGGGTCTAATGCGGCGTACACACGGTCGGAATTTCCGATGGAAACAGTCCGATGGGAGCTTTTCATCCGATTTTCCGACCGTGTGTATGCCCAACGGTCTTTTTCTGTCGGAATTTCCGACGGACTTTGAATTGAGAACCTGTTCTCAATTTTTCCGACGGAAAACCTTTCTATCGGATTTTCCGATCGTGTGTATGCAATTCCGACACGCGAAATTCCGACGCATGCTCGGAAACAATTCGACGCATGCTCAAAAGCATTAAACTTCCCTTTTATAGTGCTGTCGAACGCATTTTATGCCGCTGTGTTATTGACCGTCAGAATTTGGTGTGATCGTGTGTAGGCAACACAGCTTGAGCGGAATTCCGTCGGAATTCCGTCGGAAAAACCGTCAGAGTTTTTTCCGACGAGAATTCCGATCGTGTGTACGCGGCATAATAGATCCCAATGTCTCCTCTGCCCTTCACACCATCTAACCAAGCACAGATTGGTTGGTTAGATGTGTCTCCTGGCTGTACCAGCCTGGAAAGTGTGCATATGAAACCGGGAGTAACAACACTTCTGGTTTCATTGTTTGCATGTGAGATCGAGGCATGGATTTGCTCCCTCTCACTGCAATGTCTCTCCCACACTGAAGGATGTGTTCCTGGGTGCCGGTAAGCATAGGAAAGCCCGAAAACCATGAGAGGAGGGGGGCCACCGGCGGGAGGGGCTTTGAAGCCGGTCTCTGGCTGAACAAAACCCACACAGCTTGTGTTTAATGGTTCACTCTTTGGACATAAACAGTATGCCCAAAGAGCTGAACTGGTTAAATTGCAGCTTACCAATTATTAGATGTGTTGTCCCTCACTAATTTTTTTTTCTCTTTGGCTTTGTGTCCTCTGTTTTCACCTAACAATCTGGCCAGTAACACACCTCCTCTATTAGCGAGACGTAACTCGAGAGGAATGAGAAAAGGAGGCACAGCAGACAGCAGCATTGTCAGTCTGGGGGGATGGTAGTGTTCAAGGGTGACTCCACTTTCATGGGGGAAAAAATAGCAAATAAAGAAAAAATAATATAGTGTGTACAATTGCAAAACAAGTCATATTGTAATTGAATATTATTAAAAATGATCTTTCGTTTTCAATCTGCATCCGCTGTAATTTTCTATAAATGCAATGCAATATGGCTACCTGGAGGTATTCTGTACACAGAATGTGTACTGATCACTCCCCAGAAACATAATTTCCTGCTTGTGTGATTGGTTCACCAATTTACCCAGAAGTCTGCCTAAGATACAAGTCAGATTTTGGGCATCCCCTGCAACAAAAAAAATTATTTTTGGTGAGATATTTCCAACAGGAACATGTCTAAAGGGATGCAGGCCCAGCAGATTTCCTAATTAGTGCCCTGTAGGTGCCACAGCTGACTGATAATTATGAAACCACTCCCATTATGCACGGAGGCACAGTCAAACACACATGGATCTCTTCAGAATAACAAAAGGTAGGAATCTGCATCATAGTTTGTTATAATCCGTGTAATGTACATAGATGACCCAGAGGGGATTGTTTTTTTTCTCAACAAAAGTGGAGTTAAATGTTTAAGCAGATTTAGATAACAAATTGAACCCAAGCTACAGCTCACACTTTATAATCATATTTGCTTTTGGGTATAATGCTGCTTTAAATAGAGGCCAGTTTTGCCCCTACCTATGCTAACATACTGTATATATGGGTTGGTTGGAGGAGCATCACATTTTTGGAGAGCTCAAACCTTTAAGATCCAACATCACATTTCTTCCCAGATATGTAAACAATCTTATTTTAACCAGTTAATAACCGGCCCATAGCCGAATGACGGCTACAGGGTGGTTTGTTAACGTGTACATTAACGTCCTCCCAGAATTCAGCTCTAGCGCTCCCCCTGGGGAGGACCCAGCGCATCACGGATCACGGTGATCACATGTAAACAAACCGGCGTGATTTCCGGTTCCTCCCTCCCCTCTCCGTCCAGTGTGAGTGGAGAGGGGGAGAGATCGGTGGCAGCAGCGCTGTGGGCTGCATGTGTAGTGCCCACAGCCTGCTTAGTGAGAGATCCATCCATCCCTGCTCACCAATCCCAGCCATACTCTGCATGCTCTGCATACCAGTCCATACTCTGCATACCCGTCCATACTCTGCATACCCGTCCATACTCTGCTTACCCAGCCATGCTCTGCATACCCGTTCATACTTTGCTTACCCGTCCATACTCTGCATGCTCTGCATACCCGCCATACTCTGCATGCTCTGCATACTCCGCATACCCGTCCATACTCTGCATACCCATCCATACTCTGCATACCCGTCCATACTCTGCATGCTCTGCATACCCATCCATACTCTGCATGCTCTGCATACCCGTCCATACTCTGCATACCTGTCCATACTCTCCATGCTCTGCATACCCGTCCATACTCTGCATACCCGTCCATGCTCTGCATACCCATCCATGCTCTGCATACCCGTCCATACTCTGCATGCTCTGCATACCTGTTCATACTCTGCATACCCAGCCATACTCTGCATACCCGCCCATACTCTGCATACCCGTCCATACTCTGCATACCCAGCCATACTCTGCATACCCAGCCATACTCTGCATGCTCTGCATACCCGTCCATACTCTGCATACCCAGCCATACTCTGCATGCTCTGCATACCCAGCCATACTCTGCATACCCGCCCATACTCTGTATACTCGTCCATGCTCTGCATACCCGTCCATACTCTGCATACCCATCCATACTCTGCATACCCAGCCATACTCTGTATGCTCTGCATACCCGTCCATACTCTGCATACCCGTCCATACTCTGCATACCCGTCCATACTCTGCATACCCATCCATACTCTGCATACCCGTCCATACTCTGCATGCTCTGCATACCTGTCCACACTCTGCATACCCAGCCATACTCTGCATACCCGCCCATACTCTGCATACCCGTCCATACTCTGCATACCCAGCCATACTCTGCATGCTCTGCATACCCGTCCATACTCTGCATACCCAGCCATACTCTGCATGCTCTGCATACCCAGCCATACTCTGCATACCCAGCCATACTCTGCATACCCGTCCATACTCTGCATACCCGTCCATACTCTGTATGCTCTGCATACCCGTTCATACTCTGCATTCCCATCCATACTCTGCATACCCAGCCATACTCTGCATGCTCTGCATACCCATCCATACTCTGCATACCCAGCCATACTCTGCATACCCAGCCATACCCAGCCATACTGAATCGTACTCAGTCATACCCAGCCATACCCAGCCATACTCAGCCATACCCAGCCATACTGAATCGTACTCAGTCATATCCAGCCATACTCAGCCGTACCCAACCATCGAATCTATACCCATCCATACTCAGCCGTACCCATCCATACTCAGCCGTACCCGGCCATACTCATTCATGCTCAGCCAGCCCCATCCACCACTCATCCATCCCCATTTATGCTCATCCATGTCACATCCATGCCACTACAGTGCACTACAGTGCACAAAAGTGTAATAGGTAGTCAAATTAGATTTGAAACTTATGTCCCTAGAACACCTGATGGCGCTCCCTGCATGTTGGTCCTCTGTATGTGGCCATGCTGTGGTATGTGGTATCGCCGTACTCAGGAGGAGTAGGAGAATCTATTTTGGGGTGTAATTCTTGCCATGTACATGTTATGTGTTTGAAATATTGTGTTAATGGACAACATTGTGTAAAAAAAAAAAAGTGTGGTTTCATTTTCTTTACACATTTTCCAAAAACTGACATGTTCAAAAGACTCGATATGCCTCATAGATTATACATTGGGTTATTTTCTTTCCAAAATGAAGTCATTTTTGGGGCGTTTCCATTGTCCTGGTTCTGGTTCTCCAGGGCCTTCAAAAGTGTAATGCGGCGTACACATGGTTGGAATTTCCGATGGAAACAGTCCGATGGGAGCTTTTCAACGGATTTTCCGACCGTGTGTATGCCCATCGGTATTTTTCTGTCGGAATTTCCGATGGACTTTGGATTGAGAACCTGTTCTCAATTTTTCCGACGGAAAACCTTTCTATCGGATTTTCCGATCGTGTGTATGCAATTCCGACGCATGCTCGGAAACAATTCGACGCATGCTCGGAAGCATTAAACTTCCCTTCTATAGTGCTGTCGAACGTGTTTTATGCCGCTGTGTTACAAACCGTCGGAATTTGGTGTGACCGTGTGTAGGCAAGACAGTTTGAGCGAAATTCCGTCGGAATGCCGATGGGAAAACCATCAGAGCTTTTTCCGACGAGAATTCCGACCGTGTGTACGCGGCATTAGAGGTAGTCAAGAAATGATATGTGTAATTTATGCTCTAAGAATGCCTGATGGCACTCCCTGCATGTTGGGCCTCTGTATGTGGCCACGCTGTGTAAAAGTCTCACACATATGGCATCACCATACTCAGGAGGAGGAGTAGAATGTGTTTTGGGGTGTAATTTGTGCTATGCATATGCTGTGTGTGAGAAATAACCTGCTAATATAACAATTTTGGGAAAAAAAAAAAAAAAAGAAAAAAATCTTGATTTTGCAAAGAATTGTGGGAAAAAATTACAACTTCAAAAAACTCACCATGCATCTTACTAAATACATTGGAATGTCTACTTTCCAAAAAGGGGTCATTTGGGGGTTATTTGTACTTTCCTGGCTTGTTAGGGTCTTAAGAAATGAGATAGACCGTCAGTACTTCAGGTGTGATCAATTTTCAGAGATTGGCACCATAGCTTGTGGACTCTATAACTTTCACAAAGACCAAATAATATACACCGATTTGGGTTATTTTTACCAAAGATATGTAGGGGTATACATTTTGGCCAAAATATATGAAGAAAAATTACTAATTTGCAAAATGTTATAACACAATCAAAGAAAAATGCATTTTTTTACAGAATTTTTTGTCTTTTTTTCCTTTATAGCGCAAAAAAAAAAAACAGCAGTGAATAAATACCACCAAAAGAAAGCTCTATTTGTGTGAAAAAAAGGACAAAAATTTCAAATAGGTACAGTGTTGTATGACTGAGTAATTTGTCATTCAAAATGTGAGAGCACCGAAAGCTGAAAATTGGTCTGGTTATTAAGGGGGTTTAAGTGCCCAGTGGTCAAGTGGTTAATCGTGGACCAAAATATGCCCACTGATGACTTCTTATGTTACATGAATAAAGAATGGGTAAGCAATTAATTTCCCTCACACACCAATGGGAGCGTGACAGTTATGAGAAATAGTTTAAGCCCATAGCAACAGGTAGTCTTAAAATGTTTTAATGTAATTGGTACAGGAGGTCACATGGTGACAACTGCCATGGCACGAGCTAATAGAATTTATTTAAATTTAAAAAATCTGTGCAACACTTTTCAGTCAGCGTTCAGCAGGAGAAGAAGAAGCTTCCCAGCCACTTACTATGAAAACTTTACTGTGTCAGCTGCTTGAAAGGGCTGGATCGGCCAATGGTAATGAATGGATGCGTCGCTGCCTGGCTATGGATCCTCCACATACTGACATCCCATAGGCTTTGTTATCGCTGTCTTCCTCTGCACTTTAAGTGCCTTCACAATCAGCTACACATCTTCTCTGTACCCCGAGGAAGTTCTCCAGCCCTGCTGTGTTATCTTCCTGTTTTACGAGATTCCTCCTGTGACCCTGCCTGCTACCTTCTCTATTATTCTATATGCAACAGGGATGTAGGCTTTTTTGATCATTGGATTGGCAGTGTTCCCCTGCTGTCCATGTGCGGGGTCATCTATGTCCTGGGTGTCAATGTACCAAAATACGGGGTCCATACTCCCAGGCCATGATGGCACCATTCACATGAATTCCTATGGCACACTTTGCATTGTACTAATTGTGTGGGTCTGGTTTATTGCAGGACCGGGATTGATGTGCTGTTCCTGTTTTTGTCGTTTGGGGTGCTGGCGCCTTCCCCCTCCCCCTTTTGTGCATCGGGTAATGTGGGGGATCGGGTGGGACTGCCTCTACCGCAAATCAGCATCACACTTCCACGCCATGCGCGTGATGTCCCCATAGGGCTTCCTGGGGCTGGTGTGTCTGAATTTTTCCATCTGGTGTCACCATATGGGGGAGGGCGTCTCCAGCCTCCATGGGATGCTCAAGCGTAGACACCTCTCTTCCTCTCTTGATGTACCTCTGTGATGTTGGGAGGAGCGCGTGGGTGTGTGCTGAGTGTATTTAACATCCTCACTCTGTGCTAGCCAGTCCTCATGGCAGCACCTCTCTGTACACACTACATGGCACTTACTTTTTTATATCCTTAACAGGTAATTACATGTTTATTTATTTTCCTGTTTATGCTCACTTTTGTTTTTGTCATCTATACCTGTCTCATGGTCTTCTTTACTTTTCCTTTTTTTCTTTTCTTTTCTATTTCCATTTTTCTTTTTCTTTTTCTCTTTTCTTTTTCTTCCCCTTTTTCCTTTTCCTTTAACTTTTTTTCTTTTTTTCTCTTTCTTCTTTGTCTTTTTTTCTCTCTTCTCTTTGTTTTTCTTTCTCTTCCTTTTCTTTTTTCTTTTTCCTTCTTTCTTTCTTTCCCCCCCCCTTTTTTTTTCCTTCTCTTTTCTTTTTCCACCTATGATCTTTTTTTCTCTCTTCACACACATCTTCTTTTCAGATTTACTTGTCCACCTGCACTTTGGGATTGGGCTCTAGCTACTTCCCACAATATAGAGTATTTATAGTACACCCAATATATATATTTTTAGACATGAAGCCCACTCATACCACTACCTGGATTTCTGCCTTTCGTTTTTCCTGGGGATGATGTTTTGTGCACACGGTGCCCCTCCTGCGGGCTCCATCCACAGC
>CM053026.1:643378040-643401766 GCA_028564925.1 Lithobates sylvaticus
AAAATCCATACCAGACCCTTATCCGAGCACGCAACCTGGCAGGCCGCAGGAAAAGAGGGGGGACGAGAGCGGCCCCCCCTTCCGCCTGAACCGTACCAGGCCACATGCCCTCAACATTGGGAGGATGCTTTGGGGTCCCCCCCAAAGCACCTTGTCCCCATGTTGATGAGGACAAGGGCCTCTTCCCCACAACCCTGGCCATTGGTTGTGGGGGTCTGCGGGTGGGGGGCTTATCGGAATCTGGAAGCCCCCTTTAACAAGATCCCGCCCCCCCCTGTGTGAAATGGTAAGGGGGTACAAAAGTACCCCTACCATTTCACCAAAAAAGTGTCAAAAATGGTAAAAATGACAGAAGACGGTCTTTGACAATTCCTTTATTAAAATCTTCTTTCTTCTTTCTTCATCCTTCGGTTTCTTCATCATCTCCTTCCGTCATCTTCTTCCATCTTCTTCTTCCATTTTCTTCTTCCTCCGATCCGCTTCTTCTTGCGCTGGTCTTCTCGTCCTTCTCGTCCGGCATCTTCTTCCATGGCGTCGGTGTCGGTGTCTCTTCTTGGGCCGCTCCTCGCAATGGGAGGCTCCCGCTGTGTGAGGCTTCTCTGCGTCTGACAGGTCTTTTATAATGGAGGGCCCCTGGTGACCCCGCCCCTCTGATGCACGGGGACGTCATGGGGAATTCCCTATGGCTTTCCCCATGATGTCAGAGGGGGGCGGGGTCACCAGGTGCCCTCCATTATAAAAGACCTGTCAGACGGAGCGAAGCCTCACACAGCGGGAGCCTCCCATTGCGAGGAGCGGCCCGACAGAAGAACAGATGCCGACGCCATGGAAGAAGATGCCGGACGAGAAGGACGAGAAGACCAGCGCAAGAAGAAGCGGATCAAAGGAAGAAGAAAATGGAAGAAGAAGATGGAAGAAGATGACGGAAGGAGAAGATGAAGAAAGGAAGACCAGAAGAAAGAAGAAAGAAGATTTTAATAAAGGAATTGTCAAAGACCGTCTCCTGTCATTTTTACAATTTTTGACACTTTTTTGGTGAAATGGTAGGGGTACTTTTGTACCCCCTTACCATTTCACACAGGGGGGGGCGGGATCTGGGGGTCCCCTTGTTAAAGGGGGCTTCCAGATTCCGATAAGCCCCCCGCCCGCAGACCCCCACAACCAATGGCCAGGGTTGTGGGGAAGAGGCCCTTGTCCTCATCAACATGGGGACAAGGTGCTTTGGGGGGGACCCCAAAGCATCCTCCCAATGTTGAGGGCATGTGGCCAGGTACGGTTCAGGCGGGAGGGGGGGCCGCTCTCGTCCTCCCCTCTTTTCCTGCGGCCTGCCAGGTTGCGTGCTCGGATAAGGGTCTGGTATGGATTTTGAGGGGGACCCTACGCCATTTTTTTTGGCTAGGGTTCCCCTTAAAATCCATCCCAGACCTCAAGGGTCTGGTATGGATTTTGAGGGGGACCCTACGCCATTTTTTTTTTTTTTTTTGGCTGGGGTTCCCCTTAATATCCATCCTAGACCTGAAGGGCCTGGTTATTGAATTTGGGGGGACCCCCATGCTTTTTTTTTTTTCATTTTTTTTATTTTTTATCAATGACTTTTTTTTTATGAATGACTTTCAATGAATGACTGTTCTCTGTATTACGGGAACCGTCAATTTAAATTAGCCGCGAGTGATTTTAAATAGCTTTTTTACTTGCAAAAATGACACTTTTTGCAGAGACAGTTCTAAACACGGGAAACATGCGCCCCTTTACATGCATACTATAGACACCCCCCGGGTACGAAATGTAAAGGAATATTACACTTTTATTGTTTCAATTTAAGCATTATTAAAATCACTGCTCCTGAAAAAACAGATGTTTTAAAAAAAAAAAAATTTGCATTGATATATGTCCCCTGGGGCAGGACCCAGGTCCCCAAACACTTTTTATGACATTAACATGCATATTAGCCTTTAAAATTAGCACTTTTAATTTCGAACGTTCGCATCCATTAAAACGAATAGGGTTCTAAAGCTCGCACGGACTTTAGGTCCGTTCGCGGGTTCTGGTGCGAGCCGAACGTGGGGGTGTTCGGCTCATCCCTAGCTTTGATCAATAAAATCACTATGATATTTAACACTAGGATTTGACTAGGAGCATCACCTGGATTGCATCACGATCAGCATGTCAGAAAATGCTGCACTACTGCTAAGCAACCTGCAGGGAGGTCAACTGTCTACTCTACAACCATTAGAGATGGGCTCGGGTGTGTTTGAAATCCCACATGCCCGATCCCACCAGCAAGCCGACACGGCTAATCACAGGCAGTGAGACATTCCTGATCTGTGCAGCTGTGGACTGGGAAATGTCTCACTGCCTGTGATTAGCGCTGTGCAGTGTGGGACCTACTAATTGAATGAAAAAAGTGATCAATGTATGGGCTGCCTAAGTGCTAAGACCAGCCATAGGCAGTTTAAATCTCAGCTGGTTCAGCAGGAACTGACTGAGATTTGAACCATTAATGAGCAGGCTGAATGTACCAATTTGATCGATCAAATTGGGAACAACCAGCCTGCCAGATACTCTTATGCCTCGTACACACGTACGGACTTTTCCCGGCGGACCTAAGTCCAGCGGACAATCCGCTGGACTTTCCCGCTAGGTACGCTGGACTAAAAAGCGAACGGACTTGACCACACACGATCACGCAAAAAGTCCGGCGGTTCACGCGATGACGTACGCACGTACGACGGGACTAGAAAAAGGAAGCTCGAGATCCCAAACGACACCCTTTGGGCCCCGTCAGCTAATCTCGTGTGTATCGCGTGTTAGTTGACGTTTGGTTAGAGACGATTCGCGCTTCTCAGACTTCTGCTTAATTCGTTCGCTTCTGCCGTTCAGTTTGTGCTTGTGAGGTTTGTATCTGGCTTTCAGTGCGTGTGGATCAGTTCCTACCTGTTCTCAGGCCGTTCTGGTCCGCTCGTTCCTGTTTTTTCAGGTCGTTCTTCATAGGCCTTGCTGTTCTTCAGTGCGTTCTGTTAAGTTGTTTGTTTGATCAGCCGACCGTTTTGAAGCCATGGAGTGTGGACGTACTCGGGAACGAGTTCGTGCTGTGCAGGGGCTCGGTGTTGCGGTTAACACCTTGGCACGAGCCCGGTCCATGAACAGGGTGAGGAGGAGTTCATGGACCAAGAATTGGTTGCGCCAGCGTGACCAATTCTCGCATATGCCTTTGCTCCGTGAGATCCGTGAGAATAATCCTGATGATTTCAGGAATTATCTCCGGATGACGGACCCCATTTTTCACCGTCTGTTGGCTTCGCTGTCCCCTTATATTAGCAGGCAGAATACCTGCATGCGGCAAGCCATCAGTGCGGAGCAGAGGCTAGTCGCCACGTTGCGTTACTTGGCGACGGGGAGAAGCTTGCAGGACCTCAAGTTCACGACAGGCATCTCCCCCCAGGCTCTGGGGCTCATTATTCCAGAGACCTGTTCTGCCATTATCCACGTCCTGCAGGAGGAATACATTAAGGTAAGTCTTCTCTTTTAAAATTACCTATGTCTTGTATGTTTGTTAATGTAGTGCATCAATGTCATCATTAGCTAATTACCATGATAGGACTATTCTATGAATGTCCCCTATTCCTTTTATTTTTGGATTTTGTTTTTTTGTCTAGTATTTTATGGTTGACTTATCGAAATAGTTTTAAGAATGTATTATTTAGTGGGTCACATGCATATTTGCTTGCACCAACCTCCCCAGCATGGAAGCTTGGCCCCCTAAACACCCCTAGCCTAGTCACTTTCTTTGTTTAAAAATGTATATTACCAGCTCCATTGTACAGCTTTACTCACCCCCCCTTTCACCCCCCTTGACCCTCAATTTTAAATTGATTGCATGTGGTTTTGGTCAGCTTGTAATTATCCCCACCCCCCCACCCCCCCTGATAATTAATATCATGTGGTTTTGGTCAGCTTGTAATTATCCCCACCCCCCCAGATAATTAATATCATGTGGTTTTGGTCAGCTTGTAATTATCCCCACCCCCCCAGATAATTAATCTCATGTGGTTTTGGTCAGCTTGTAATTATCCCCACCCCCCCACCCCCCCTGATAATTAATATCATGTGGTTTTGGTCAGCTTGTAATTATCCCCACCCCCCCAGATAATTAATATCATGTGGTTTTGGTCAGCTTGTAATTATCCCCACCCCCCCAGATAATTAATATCATGTGGTTTTGGTCAGCTTGTAATTATCCCCCACCCCCCCACACCCCCTAATAATTAATCTCATGTGGTTTTGGTCAGCTTGTAATTATCCCCACCCCCCACCCCCCCTGATAATTAATATCATGTGGTTTTGGTCAGCTTGTAATTATCCCCCCCCCACACACCCCCTGATAATTAATATCATGTGGTTTTGGTCAGCTTGTAATTATCCCCACCCCCCCACACCCCCTGATAATTAATATCATGTGGTTTTGGTCAGCTTGTAATTATCCCCACCCCCCCCCACACCCCCTGATAATTAATATCATGTGGTTTTGGTCAGCTTGTAATTATCCCCACCCCCCCACACCCCCTGATAATTAATCTCATGTGGTTTTGGTCAGCTTGTAATTATCCCCACCCCCCCACACCCCCTGATAATTAATATCATGTGGTTTTGGTCAGCTTGTAATTATCCCCCCCCCCCCCACACCCCCTGATAATTAATATCATGTGGTTTTGGTCAGCTTGTAATTATCCCCCCCCCCCCCCACACCCCCTGATAATTAATATCATGTGGTTTTGGTCAGCTTGTAATTATCCCCACCCCCCCACACCCCCTAATAATTAATCTCATGTGGTTTTGGTCAGCTTGTAATTATCCCCCCCCCCCCCCACACACACCTTTAATTAATTGCATGTGTATTGTGTGACCTTACAATTATTTACTCCCCACCCACATCCCCATTATTATCTTCTCTGGTCCATCAGAGGGGTCATCAATCAGAGATTTGTCCCTTTTATCCTTAATCTTTTGGCTTTATTTCAAGGATTTACAAAATAAATACATATGTTCTTCCAAATTGTTTGTTAATTTGTAGCATTTAGTTTGGTGTTTTGCCTGGTTTATAATTTAAATTGTATCTTTCTGTTTGACTTCACAGTGTCCCTCCACGCCACAGGAATGGCAGACTGTGGCTTCCCAGTTTGCTGCCCGTTGGGACTTTCCCAACTGCGGAGGGGCGATTGACGGCAAACACGTGCGAATTGTGCCCCCACCCCATTCGGGGTCATACTATTGGAATTATAAGGGGTTCCATAGTATCGTGTTGATGGCGGTGGTGTCGGCACAATATGACTTTCTGTATGTGGATGTGGGGAAAAACGGCCGGATGTCGGACGGAGGAGTCTTCAACCACACGGAGTTCGGTCATCGTCTCCAAACTGGTGGGCTGGAGCTGCCACCAGATGAAGATAATGTGGAGGGACTCCCCTTCGTCTTCATTGCCGACGAGGCGTTCGGTCTGGGTGACCATCTGATGAGGCCATTTCCCCAACGATCCCTCACCCCTGAGAGGAGGATTTTTAATTATCGGTTGGCCAGAGCAAGAAGGGTGGTGGAAAATGCCTTTGGTATTATGGCCAACCGTTTCAGATTGCTCCTTACATCCCTACATCTGGCAGAGTACAAACTCAATACTATTATTCTTGCATGCTGTGTCATGCACAATTATTTACGGAAACATTCAGGAACATACTCCTTACCAATTGGCCCTGAGGCCGGAGTGGAAGGCAACATGACAGGGCTGGATAATCGCCCTCTTGGTTCCGCACCACAATCAGCCCAGCAAGTGCGGGACCTTTATTTACAGTATTTTAATGGTAGGGGGGGCCATTGAAATGGCAGCAGACCCTTAAACCACCTTTTTCATTTACAAAGAATAAATACAGTTATTTATGTTTGAAATATTGGTAGTTTCGTATTGTTTTGCTTTTAATTTGGCCTGTTTTATATGTTGTCCTAGTGCACATCTTAATAGTGGCAAACTTGTTTAGCGTTTAGTAAATAAGCCCCTTTGTCAATGAACCACAACATGTTTTTGTCAAACTGGTAGTATTTAAAAAGAAGAAGCCACACATTTTTGAATTTGTGCAAACATTATTTTTTTTATTATAGTGCACATCCAAAACTTTATTTTTTTTTTTTTTTTTTTTTTTTGTTTTTTTGGTATTTTTGGTTTTTTTTTTTTTTTTTTTTTTTTGAACCAGATTTTTTTTTTTTTTTTTTTTTTTTTTTTTTTTTAAATTTTTTGGTGTTTTTATCACAAAATATTTTTTTTTTTTTTTTTTTTTGATTGATTTTTTAAAACAAACATAAAAACATGTTTAAAATTGTTTAAAAATTTTGGCTTAGCATTTGAAATTATTTACACAATGTAAAAGTCCAGAACTTACAAAGTTCAACAGGTAACCCATGAACAGAAGAAGCCAAATTTTTAATATGCACACTAATTTAACTGGAAAATGGGTAATGTCAACATGTGCTATGTTCCATCATGGGGAATCAATGGACGTGTTTTGTGTGTGAAACCCCTTCCCTCTCACCTACTAGCATTAGGGGTTGCAAACACCAAATGCGTCCATTGAGATCCCCTGATGGCACATAGCACATGTTGACATACCGTGTGCATATTAAAAATTTGGCCTCTAAAATTAGTTAAACAGCGCATCAAAAGGGGAATGAAGGACATGATTGATGTTAAGAAATGTAAAAGGGGTCTTTAGATTCTCCCCAAAACATCAATCATGTCCTTCATTCCCTGCTGCATGGTGGCCATCTCCTTCTGCATATTTTCCAGCTGCAGATTCCAGGCCATGATCTGGCCAATAAGCCTGTGGGCACTGTCAGTGGAAAATGGCTCCGCAGCTTGTCGTTCCACAAACAGATCAGCATCACCTAAAAGTTGGGTAGATAAAACACAAGAAAAAAAGTGTCAAAAACATGCAGACCTTAATTTATTAGCTCAATCTGTGTTCTGAGACACTCACTTGGTGGGGTGCAGATTTGATCGACTTCAACGACCTGTTCCGCCACATCCACGCGCGGGCTTGGGCTAACTGCCCAATTAGTCTGGTGATGCCGGGAGGTCCTCGTAGGTTCGGACTGACGTCTGAGTCTTTTGCCCCCTATGGTAATGGAACACAAAAAGGTACACTTTTGAATCACACTGATATTTGAGTGCCAAAATAGGATTAGTAAACATTGTTTAAAAGTCTTGCCAATTATTAGCAGTTTGTTAGAAGATCCTACTTGAAGACAGAATTGAAATGTCTATCTAATGAAACTCCAATACTTAAACCGGCCTTCAACCCTAAATTTGAACTTCCGCTCATTGGATCCCTGCACCCCTGTGGTGTCTTATTTTGAACCTTTTAGGGGGGATGGGTTGCAGATACCTGTGTAAGGCAGGTATTTGCACACACATCCGGCCCTAGACTCCCACAGAAGTATACGCCACATCCCGTCCCACCGTGCTGTCTGCTGGGACACACAGGGGTCCCCGAGCTCGCGCGGACCAGTCCTATTGCATTGCGCAACTGGCGCATGCCCAATAGTGACCCGGGAAGTGAAGCCGCAAACATTAATTTCATGATTGCAAGATCAGAGATTGTAGCTGCACCATCCAAGGGACAGGTGAGTGTACTTCTTTGAAAAGTCACCACCTACAGTATTTAGAGATGATGAGCATTTTTTGGGAATTGTGAGCATGAGACCCTGCTTAACATATTTATGCCGCCCCCCCCCCCAAAACAGCCTCTGGAGTCCCTGTGTAAGTTACCCCTAAAACCCTTACTACAGCAGTAATTGTATAGATAGTGACAATAATAAACAACCTTACAACTCCAACAACCCAAAGCAAGGTAAACTCAATAAACGTTATGAAGACAAACGGAACTTTCATCAAATATGCGCAAGTTTCAGGTACGAATGGTAATAACATCTGCGCAAGTTTCACGGACGAATGGTAATTAAATCTGCGCAAGTTTCAGGTACGAATGGTAATAACATCTGCGCAAGTTTCACGGACGAATGGTAATTAAATCTGCGCAAGTTTCAGGTACGAATGGTAATAACATCTGCGCAAGTTTCACGGACGAATGGTAATTACATCTGCGCAAGTTTCAGGTACGAATGGTAATAACATCTGCGCAAGTTTCACGGACGAATGGTAATTAAATCTGCGCAAGTTTCAGGTACGAATGGTAATAACATCTGCGCAAGTTTCACGGACGAATGGTAATTACATCTGCGCAAGTTGTACGGACGAATGGTAATAACATCTGCGCAAGTTTCACGGACGAATGGTAATTAAATCTGCGCAAGTTTCAGGTACGAATGGTAATAACATCTGCGCAAGTTTCACGGACGAATGGTAATTACATCTGCGCAAGTTGTACGGACGAATGGTAATAACATCTGCGCAAGTTTCACGGACGAATGGTAATTAAATCTGCGCAAGTTTCAGGTACGAATGGTAATAACATCTGCGCAAGTTTCACGGACGAATGGTAATTAAATCTGCGCAAGTTTCAGGTACGAATGGTAATAACATCTGCGCAAGTTTCACGGACGAATGGTAATTAAATCTGCGCAAGTTTCAGGTACGAATGGTAATAACATCTGCGCAAGTTTCACGGACGAATGGTAATTACATCTGCGCAAGATTAGACATATCAAGTATAACCATAGTAGCGCACGTGCTTGACTTACTTTTTTTGATGGCTTTTCGAATTCTCCTGTACTGATCGTGCTCCCTCGATTTGATGTCGGACCATCGTTTGCGCAGTTGATCCTTGCCCCTTCGTACGCCGAATTTCTGCTCCAGGGTGCTGACGATTGTAGTGAGAATCTTGTCCTTGCGCAAGTTGGGACGAGGGTACGGGCCATTTTCCCCGTCGTAATCTTCCCTTTGGAGGATGTCCACCATCTCCACCATCTCTTCAAAGGCCATATTGGTGGCCTTATATCTGCTGCTGGATGCAGATGTGTTGGCTTCTTGGCTTTCCTCCGCGCTACTGGCTGAGAATGTGTCCGCCATATTCATGAATTAATTCACCAACAATGCAACGAGGGGAAGCGGGGCGGGGAATACTCGTCATGAGGAACGTCATGGGCGGGCGACGCGGAGGACGCAGGCGGACTTCGACGCGTGCGCAGTGTATATAAGGCTGTTTGAGGGGCCCACGTGTTCCCGAACGGAAGTAGCGAGCGCTCTGTACGAAGGTAAGTGTTTTCTAGGATGCATTACTGTGTTTTTTTTTGGGTTTTGGGCCAGCATTTTTTAAGGATATGTGTGTGTTGCTGGCTGTGTGTAGGGGTTGCTGGCTGTGTGTAGGGGTTGCTGCCTGTGTGTAGGGGTTGCTGCCTGTGTGTAGGGGTTGCTGCCTGTGTGTAGGGGTTGCTGCCTGTGTGTAGGGGTTGCTGCCTGTGTGTAGGGGTTGCTGCCTGTGTGTAGGGGTTGCTGCCTGTGTGTGGGTGTGTTGTGTAATGTTTGTTTAGAAAAACTGGTTGTGCGTTTTAAGTAACATTTGTGTTTTTGGTCTTTTGTATTGCCATTACTAACAAAACAGAAACAAACATGTCATCACCCCAGTTGAATCCATTCAAGGACCAGCAGTTCATGTCCGAATTCATTGCCCTGTACAGAAAAAATACCAACCTGTGGCAGCTCAAGAACCCTTTATATGGCAATAGGGATGTCCGGAAGGCAACACTGGGGCCACTTGTGGCTTTTGTGAAGACTAAAGTCCCCAACGCAAACACCAAGTTTGTGGAAGCCAGAATTGCAAGTTTAAGGCACATGTACAAGCGGGAGCGCAAGAAGATTGAGGAATCAGTCAGATCAGGAGCAGCAGCAGAGAATGTTTATGTACCCAAGCTGTGGTACTACAACCAACTGACTTTTATAGGTGACCAGATGGAACCCAGGCAATCACTGTCGACTCTTCCCTCCACCCTTCCCTCCACTCTTCCCTCCACTCTTCCCTCCACCCCAGCTGAGGCTTCCACGGAAGGAGAAGACCCCTCCACCTTGAAGCAGGCTGATGCGCCCAGCTGGAGCCAGGTATATATTTAGTAGCCTAAATTGTGATTGTGTGAATATTAATGCTGTAAACGTTAAAATGTGAAACAATTAACACCCTGAACTCAGAATTGTGAAAAAAACTGACAAAAATTATGCACACTTCTAAAAAGTGTTGGTGCAACATATCGATACATATATAGTGTATACATACATCCAGTAGTGGCAAAAAAAGCGTTAGACAACATTGGTGATCTGGTTGGAAAATGCAGGGGTCCAAATGATAGCCTTTTGGATCTTTTGGAAAATTTAGATGCTCGTTCCTAAGTTTACAATTGGATGATTGAGGAGGCCAGAAACCACAAAACAGGTGTTTGATTTTTGATTTTATTTGCACACAGGATGAGCTGACCCAGGATGATGCCGGGACAAGTGGTATGGAGGAGGAGGAGGACATGACCAACGAGAGCCAGGAGGTGGCTGGGCCCAGCACGAGCCAGAGTGACAGCCAGACCCAATTAAGAAGTCTACCTACACCCCTGCCCTTACCCCCAAGAAGGCCCAGGAGGATGACCATTGTTGAGGAGGAATCACTGCAACTGATTCGGAAGGCGAGTGCCATTCTGGACAAACCCACCCTTCCAGAAGAGGCCTATGCCAGCTACGTGTCCAGCAGGTTGCTGGAAATGGAGAGGGGCCAACGGCACCTGTGTGAGGGCCTAATTTCTGAGGCAATTAGGGGGGGTTTGAGGGGTGAATTACGACAATCCACCCGCCTGACCCATGAAGGCCCGACACCAACTTCTCCTCCTCCTCCTCCTCGTCTTCCTTCTTCTCCTCCTCCTCCTCCTCCTCCTACTCCTCCTCCTACCACAAGTCAGCCTCCAAGGAAGCGTGCAGGGAAGACTGCAGGGAAGAGTGCAGGGCAGCGTGGTGGGAAGAGTCGGAAGTGATTGCCTGGCTTCAGTCTGGTCTCACAGAAGACACAGGCTGTTGTAGTGCCACAGCTTGGGGACATAGATGTCATCTGCTGCTGTTCCTGGTCTGTCTGATTCCTGGTCAATCTTCTTGTGCTCCCTATATTGTATGAAATGTGCCCAAGCTTAATTTTTGGCTTCACAAACTTGGTGTCTGCCGTTGGGGCAAAAAGTCTTCACAAAATCTACAAGTGGCTCCAGTGTTGCCTTCCTATTTTGTTTTGCCTTGTTTGTTTTAACCAGAATAAATGGTCATTTAATTTTCATCAAATAATGATATACGTGCTTGTTATTCAAAAACATAGTTTCTTTAGGAGTAGGCAGGTACATGTCTAAACATTCATTTGACAATACAAGTGTAAAGTGCAACTTCAATGGAACTGCAAGTGCAGTCGCTGGAAAGGTGAGGGTTAAGATCTGAATTAAGGGCAAGCTCTGCTGACTCCACAATTGTATCATGTGTAATAACTAATCCTTTTGATAACCAACAAATAATAAAAAATATCTATATAGAGATATATGTACATATATAATATATATATATATATATATATATATATATATATATATATATATATTTTTTTTTATACACGTATAGATCTATATATCTATATATATTAATATATATATATATGTAGATATCGATATATATATTTTTTGGCTTATTGAGAAATATAGATATATTTTTCATTTGGTGATTTGGATATCTATATCTACAGTGGTGTGAAAAAGTGTTTGCCCCCTTCCTCATTTCCTGTTCCTTTGCATGTTTGTCACACTTAAGTGTTTCGGAACATCAAACCAATTTAAACAATAGTCAAGGACAACACAAGTAAACACAAAATGCAATTTGTAAATGAAGGTGTTTATTATTAAAGGTGAAAAAAAATCCAAACCATCATGGCCCTGTGTGAAAAAGTGATTGCCCCCTAAACCTAATAACTGGTTGGGCCACCCTTAGCAGCAACAACTGCAACCAAGCGTTTGCGATAACGTGCAATGAGGCTTTTACAGCGTCCTGGAGGAATTTTGGCCCACTCATCTTTGCAGAATTGTCCTAATTCAGTTACATTAGAGGGTTTTCGAGCATGAACAGCCTTTTTAAGGTCATACCACAACATCTCAATAGGATTCAGGTCAGGACTTTGGCTAGGCCACTCCAAAGTCTTCATTTTGTTTTTCTTCAGCCATTCGGTGGTGGACTTGCTGGTGTGTTTAGGATCATTGTCCTGGTGCAGAACCCAAGTTCGTTTCAGCTTGAGTACACGAACAGATGGTCGGACATTCTCCTTCAGGATCTCTTGGTAGACAGCAGAATTCATAGTTCCTTTTATCACGGCAAGTCTTCCAGGTCCTGAAGCAGCAAAACAGCCCCAGACCATCACACTACCACCACCATATTTTACTGTTGGTATAATGTTCTTTTTCTGAAATGCAGTGTTCCTTCTACGCCAGATATACTTGGACACACACCTTCCAAAGAGTTCCACTTTTGTCTCATCGGTCCACAGAATGTTGTCCCAAAAGTCTTGGGGATCATCAAGATGTGTTGTGGAGAAATTGAGACGAGCTTTGATGTTCTTTTTGCTCAGCAGTGGTTTTCTCCTTGGAACTCTGCCATGCAGGCCATTTTTGCCCAGTCTTTTCCTGATGGTGGAGGCATGAACGCTGACCTTAACTGAGGCAAGTGAGGCCTGCAGTTCCTTGGACGTTGTTGTGGGGTCTTTTGTGACCTCTTGGATGAGTCGTCGCTGCGCTCTTGGGGTAATTTTGGGCGGCCGGCCACTCCTGGGAAGGTTCACCACTGTTCCATGTCTTCGCCATTTGTGGATAATGGCTCTCACTGTGGTTCGCTGGATTCCCAAAGCTTTGGAAATGGCTTTATAACCCTTTCCAGACTGATAGCTCTCAATTACTTTCTTTCTCAATTGTTCCTGAATTTCTTTGGGTCTCGGCATGATGTGTAGCTTTTAAGGATCTTCTGGTGGACCTTACTGTGTCAAGCAGCTCCTATTTAAGTGATGCCTTGATTGTGAACAGGTGTGGCAATAATCAGGCCTGGGTGTGGCTAGAGAAATTGAACTCAGGTGTGGACAACCACAGTTATAGTATGTTTTAACAAGGGGGGCAATCACTTTTTCACACAGGGCCATGATGGTTTGGATTTTTTTTCACCTTTAATAATAAACACCTTCATTTACAAATTGCATTTTGTGTTTACTTGTGTTGTCCTTGACTATTGTTTAAATTGGTTTGATGTTCCGAAACACTTAAGTGTGACAAACATGCAAAGGAACAGGAAATGAGGAAGGGGGCAAACACTTTTTCACACCACTGTATATCTATATCTATATATATATATATATATATATATATATATATATATATATATATATATATATATATATATATATATATATATATATATATATATATATATATATATACAAATATATAACTTCACTAAAGAATGCTGAAGAAAAAACGTTCGGGAGTACTCTGCGTGAATATACAAGCAGCAAGGCAAAATCATTCTTCAAGTACGATAACATACAAATCCCGCTGTCAGAAAAAAAAAAAAAAAAAAAAAAATCAGCAGCGTGACGATTGTGCGAGCTTCAAAACGAAGGCTAGTTTTACCAGACCGAGCGAGTCCGTGACATAATTGCTACTGAGCATGCGTCCTTTTTGGTACGCCGGACCATACTACACACGACCGGATTATCCGCTGGACTGCCAAGTCCAGCGGATAATTTGAGAACAAAACCTGAAACTTTAGTCCGCCGTACTTTGGCCAAAAAAAGTCCGCCGGCGCCCACACACGAGGGGATTATCCGCTGGACTTCGGTCCAGCGGATAATCCCGCGGGATAGTCCCTTCGTGTGTACGCGGCATTATGATTATCACTAGTGGTTGCTTTAGCCACTAGTAATAATCACTGTTTGTTGGGAGAATACAATTGCTGGGCAGGAAGGATATTCCCCTGTCACCACTGTCTGTGTTGATGGGGGAATCATGCAAGATTCTTTCCTGCAATCTGTGGATGCAGGAAAGAAATTTGCACCGTCTATTACCTGCCTAACTGAAAGTGAAAGTAAATTGTGAAGGTATTGAAAAAAAAGGAGAGGGGAGGGACAGATGGGGAGAGAAGAGATGGCGATAATGCAGTTCAGTGATTACAGTGTACTGCAGTGCACACACTTACCCACGGGTCCAGGATAGAAGCTCAGGCATCATTGACACACAGTCAGGAATGCTGCTGATTTTCATATTTCCCGCCCACACATCCCCTCTCTTCAGATAAAGCTGCATGCCGGGGATAGTGTGGGCAGGACTGGAAGACTCAGGAGGAACAGGGGCGGGGCGAGGAGGAGGAGCTGTATTCATCTCTGCTCTAACATACATGAGGAGAGTGAAGGGGGTGGCTGGACTCACTGGGCTGTGAAAGAGTGTCATAGACTGACACTCGGCTCAGATAGCAGTTACCACTCTTGGAATTTACAGTCTAGTTCTCCTGTCCTAAGGACGGGAGAAATCAATCAGTTTTTTCAGTAACTGAGAGTCCTGGTGGAGTCCTTCCTGCAACTCGCTCTTCTCCCTGCCAATGAGGATGCAGGGGAAGGAGCAGATCAGGCGGCTGTGGTTGTGTGAGCGCTCACATTATGCAGTGTCAGCGAGCAGAGGGAGGGGGGAGGAATCACCCGCAGGAGCTGACTGGGGATGCTCTCCCTCTCAATAGAGACTGCTACTCCAGCAGCGGCCTGAGTAAGATGCGGCACATCCACTACGAATGAAAACAAAAAGACATTTTGACGTCTTTTTGTTAAAAAAATTATATTTTTTTTTACTTGGGGGGGGGGGGGGCACAGCATAATGTTGGGGGGGTCAGGGCCCCCTATGCCCCCCCTAGAGACACCATTGATAGTAACAAATCAGCTTCTAACTTCAGCTTGTTCAATTAAGCTTTGACAATAAAACCTAGAGGTGGATTTCACCAGTTTTAGTAAATCCCTCCCAATGTGCTGTGAAGAAATTTAGGTGTGGCAACATTGTGCCAATAGTAGGAGGGGTTTAAAACTTGTACAGAGCACAGGATCAAATATGTGTAACATACAGAGTGCACAGAATGCAGGTGTCAGATGTAACTATAATACAAAATGCAGGCATCAGGAACCTGTAACATACAGAGTGCAGGGGTTATGAGTATATAATACACACAGTGTAGGTGTCAGGAGTCAGGGGTGGGTACCATACAGAGTGCAGAGGTCAACAATGTTTAATGTACATAGTTCAGGGGTCATGAACATCTAATATACATAGTGCTTGGGTCAGGAATTGGTAATGTACAGAGCAGGTAACATACTTAGTTCAGGGGTCAGGAGTAAATAAAGTTCCTGTACATAGTTCAAGTTTCAGAAGTGGGTAAAATACAGAGTGCAGGGGTAAAGGCTATGTAATGTACAGAGTGTAAGGTATAGAATGGGTAACGCATATAGTGCAGGTTTCAAGAGTGCATAACATACAGAGTGCAGGGGTCGAGAGTGGGAAAAGTTCAGGGGTCAGGAATATGAAGTGTACATAATGCAACCTACTGAATGCTTGCTATGAGTTACAGCATCTTGCACATTATCATTTGCATTGTCACGCTCAAAAAGGTCACATTTACATTTGTGGTTTTGGGTGGTAAAGACATGCTATTAAACTGTATTTACCGCCCCACCTAAATGCTCCCCATTAAGCTGCAAATGCATTAGTTGGGGATATATACATGTCATGTCCATTATGCTATGCATCGCAGCATGTCAAAAATAATCTCCCCTGTCACATTTGGCAGACATCCACTGAACTCAACCCATTCAACTGAATAGAGCTGATCTACATCCATGTGCAATGCATGTGGTTGCAGTGTGGTGGTGTGGGTTTTAGGGGTTAAAATATACATAATATATACATAACACCTCCTAACCACATCTCAAGTGCTCTCTGAAGAGCAATCCACCACTGATCACTCTTCAGAAGGTAACACAAGTGTAAAAGAACACCAGTAATTTCCACTAGCATCAGGGGCCCATGCAATTGAGCCGTGTTTTTACCACCTCTCAACCTCTCCCCTTTAGCTGGAAAGGCAGTGCCTAGATGTGTACACATACTGTGGCAGGCATGTACGTTCCTGTCACGTTTGGTGGGCATTACTGCCCACTGAACATGATCCATTCAAGTGAATGTGGCCACACTGCGAAGGCACTACAACAGCATGCAATGCACGCAGTTGTGGTGCAGTAATGTGGCATTTAAGGCATTAAAAAATATAATGAGCAGGCTTTACAACCCTTCTTCACTGCCTGTCAAATGATAACCGAAGAGCGATCCAAATGCAGATTGCTGTTTACCAAGCAACATGTGTAAACAAGTGTTAACGAGCCTTAGTAATCACTGCTGCAGTAATTTTTACGACACTAAAAAAGAAAAAAAAAAAAAAAACCTTCCCTGGACCCCATTTGTTTAAATTAAAGTTCTAGCCTGCTCCGGAGACGACTGGAACTTTAATTTAATTGTCAGAAACTGCAGCATGAGGATTACTCCACCCAAAAACCATTTAATAGTCCTGTTTCTGCCCCAGCTCCTACTGAACAAATGTGGTCTGGGGGTAGCTCTTTTTTTTTATTTTTTTAATGCTGTAGACATCATACTTTGATGCCCTAAAACAAAAAGCTCCTCTATGCCCTAGGAACCCTGCTGAATTGGTGGTACCCAATCCCTTTACAGGAGGGCTGGCTCTACCCCCTTATTGATGGGCCTGTGTATATATATATATATATATATATATATATATATATATATATATATATATATATATACAGTATATATATATATATATATATATATATATATATATATATATATATATATATATATATATTCTTGTATACTGTATATTGCAATATATACTGTATATATCAAGATTTCCTGTTTTATTTTTTTTAATTGTCTCTTAAACCTTCTTGTCGAGATAACAAAAAGCAAACTATTAACTCTTTTGTGCCTAAATATCAGTAATGTCCATTTGATAATACCTCTTTGACTAATTTGCATACCTAAATCATTTTTGTAAGGGACATATAAGGCAGGTATGCACTGTCATGGCTAATATAACGATCATTTGATTGGGAACTACCCTTTTTGGTTTCTAATAGGGAAGAGCCAGATGTTTGGGTCGAAAGTAAGTGCGACTCGAACATCGGCTGTTCGCCTGTTCGCCGAATAGTGAACAATTTGGGGTGTTCGCGGCAAATTCGAAAACCTGCGGAACACCCTTTAAAAGTCTATGGGAGAAATCAAAAGTGCTAATTTTAAAGGCTTATATGCATGGTATTGTCATAAAAAGTGTTTGGGGACTTGGGTCCTGCCCCAGGGGACATGTATCAATGCAAAAAAAAGTTTTAAAAACTGCCGTTTTTACAGGAGGAGGTCCTGTAAGGTGTTACGTCTGGATCAGATGCTGCCCCTGCTGATCCAGACGTAACACCTTACAGGACCTCCTCCCTGGTGTCTCCAATAAGGGATCCAAACAGACAGGGGACCTCCTGGGGGCCACATTTGGGGCTCGGATCTACTTTTGGTGTGAATTTTATCTCAACCCCTACAACTTTAGGGAGGCAGTTGATCTTTAATCTCAGTACCCACACTAACACATACTCTTTGCGGAGGGACACATTAATATCCTGGGTTGTCACGAGGGACCTGTTCCTGGGGTCCAGCTGCATCCGTATTCAATAGTTTTATCTCTCATTGAGGATTTTCTCCATCATGAGCTATCATTATATTGTATTTCATTTTACTCTCCACCCCTGATGAAAGTTTTCAAGCAAAACTGGAAACGCGTCGGGTTTTGGGGTATCCAACCCCCACGAGAGCTTAAGTGTTGATATACTGTTCTATTGTGTTTTTTTGTACTGTATTGCGTATTGTCATTGTTCAGATGCTAGTCGTCTGTTTTTATAATTTTTCATTTTTGTATTAATAAATACTATATTTTATAGTTTCCCTGCATATGTTGCTGGTCTGTTAAAGTCCCATCTAGGGGATTTTCTTGGTCTATATACAGGGATGGGGCCACCACACTGCTAATCGCTGACACAGTGGGAGCCTTCTTTTTCTTATTGCGGGTAGTAAGGAGTAAAACCATGCCTGTTTAGTCATGCCCACTAACAATAAGTCACATCCAAAAGTGGAGATGGTCCCTCATTTCCTCTGGTGGACCCCAGGTACTGCAGTTTAACACTGCTGTAACCTGCTCTATAATACAGAGCTATAAAGACAGAGGACAGCAGGTATAGTGAGTGGCTGAAACTCTGCCTAACTCCTCCACCAGCCTCTTCCTTACATTACATTGCATTCTGCTACCTAAGATCAAAGTCCTCCAGAGAACATTATATAACATTTGTTTTCATAAAAAAGATGCTCACCAATTAAGGTTGCAATGTTTCATCTTTAGGCTAATGTCTGAATACCATCTTAGAATAGTAATGTTTTTCTCACGCAGCACTCATGCACAATCATCACCTTCATTTATATCTCAAGGTTAGATTGGGGGAGATTTACTAAAACTGGAGCACTCAGAATCTGGTGCAGCTCTGCATGGTAGCCAATCAGCTTCTAACTTCAGCTTGTTCAATTAAGCTTTGACAATAAAAGCTGGAAGCTGATTGGTTTCTATGCAGAGTTGCACCAGATTTTGCACACAGTTTTAGTAAATCTCCCCCCATAAAAATGGTCCACACTCCTCATGCAATATGCAAAACAAAGGAAAACTCTGACTTCTCTTTACACCTATACAGTACATTATTTATTGTCAACTATGCCCTTGAATTACTAAGAGATAACGCCATTTTGTCAAAACAAATAGCAAATAACACAATTATATAGCATATACAGTACAACTGCTACCGAATTATTGTCGCTTAATGTAATTAAAAATGACCTTTCCTTTTCAATCCAGAGCTGCTGTAATTTTTTGTAATATCCAATACAGTATGTCAACCTGCAGGCCTTGTGTACACAGTTTGTGTACAGAACTTCCCCAGAAATGTAGTTCATTAAAGCCGGGCTTGCACAAGAAGACCTTTGAAGGAATGTTCGTAATAATATTTGTACAACAATTTCCAGTATATTTAATGGCTTGATGAATGTTGTTTGAAAGAAAAAAAAATCAATCTGTTCCTTCAAATGTTCTCATCACTGCGGTATAAAATGAACATCAATTTGACCCCAATAATGATTTGAAAATCAAACAATTATTAAAAAAAGAATAAATATAATGAAATTCTATTATTGTAAGGCCGGCATAAGACTTTAGGTGAATATGGGTTGGGTTCTTGTAACAAAAGTATATTTGAAAGTATCCAGTCTTCCGATATTAGTTGGATTTGATTAGATTGATTAGATAGATGCACACCAATCAGTTTCACTTAATCTAAGTTTATGGAAGCTAAGTCTATAACATTCCAGTTGCGTAATGGGGAGAAAGGGCCTTTGGACCACTAGAACACCAGAATGGGACACACAGTTTAATGATAATTATTACATTTATCTTTGACACTTATCTATGTTTGTTATAGGACTTGTCTATCATGTTGTTTAAAATAAATATGAGGTGGTTTTGGATTTCCCCTATTTATTATAAATATGTATTATCTTGCCTATACCTAGAGTTAGCTAGTCTATCAGAGCTCTGATAATATTAATGGCTTAGCTGATGCTCCTCTACCCCCATCCATCACATCAGGAGGCCTATCCTGTTAGGATAGGAACTGCCATTTATGACTCCTTTTTTACGAACACCCTGCTGGGTAAACTTGCTGTACTGGCATTCCAATATGGCAAGTTCCAACATAGGCAAAATGGCTGTATCAATCCAGAGCTGCTGTAATTTTTTGTAAAATCCAATACAATATGTCAACCTGCAGGCTTTGTGTACACAGTTTGTGTACAGAACTTCCCCAGAAATGTAATTTCCTGCTTCTGTGTTAGTCTCACTGATTTTCCGAAAAGTCTGCACTAAAATTTTAGGCATCCTCTACAATAGGAATTATATTTTTGGTGAGATACTCCCTAATGGGTAATTACTTCTAAAGGGATGCAGACATTGCAACTTTACACATTAGAACTCTGCAAGTGCATCAACTTATTAAATTGAACACAGACACTATTGTCCAGGAACCAGTATTACAAGGGCATAGTAGAACATAAAGCTTTTTCTTAAAAACAGAAACAAAGTTTGGTAAAATCCTTACAATGTACATTTATAACCCAGAGGGAATATTGTTTTTATTTTTTTTTCTTAGCAAAAGTGGAGTTACTGATTAAAGCGGTAGTAAACCCGCAGATTCTTTTTCTTTTAAACCTGTAAGGCAAAAGGCATAATGAGCTAGTATGCACAGCTCATTATGAAATACTTACCTTAGAACGAGGTGTCGGCAGGTGAGCTTGGTCCATGCCAAGGGAGCGGACATTTTCCTTTGGCTTGTCTTCCGGGTATCGTGACTCTGGCGCTGTGAGTGGCCAGAGCTGCGATGTCGTCACTACCGCGCATGCACGCGGGAGACTTCTTCCCGGCAAGGTCCGGCTTCTGCCAGACCTTTCAGCGGGGAAACTCAGAGCACATGCGCCGCTGAAGTCAATGGCCGCATGCAAGGGGAATATCTCCTAAACCGTACAGGTTTGGGAGATATTCTGTTTACCTACAGGTAAGCCTTATTATAGGCTTACCTGTAGGTAAAAGTAAAAATAAAGGGTATACAACTGCTTTAAGAGATGTGTAACAGACTATCTCTGGTCACACTGCATCATTATAGCCTAAGTACAATGGCATGATATTAGTAACATAGTACCACTTGACTATGAAAAACATTACCTAGAGACTCTGTTCACACTTCTCTGCTTGAAACTTATACAGTTTCAGTGATTTTTTCAGATGTAATTTTCCGGCTATTGTGGTGTATTAGGAAATGGTGCTGTGCTTTCAATACTGTAATCTAGCATAAGAGTCCCACTTTGATTTTTGCCCAGGGCCCCATTTTGTCTTCAAGAACCCTTAAATGCATTTAAATATATTGTTTTGTTTTTTAACAATGAGCAAACATTGTTGACTTTTTTCATTTAGTACTTAGAACAGTAAAAATATGCCTTGCTATGAACACATATTACTGTTTTTGCTATTAACGAAGAATCAGCATGGGTTTTTGATGTATTTCAGCTAGTGTTAAATTTAAGAATCTAGCTGTGTGAAGACAGTTACGAATTTCCCCTGTGTGTTCTCTTATCAGTGTGAAACAATGTTCATCCTACAGATAAACAGTCTGTCTAGGTGATGCCACACAGCTATGATATCCTGGGTTCAGATAGGCACATTTAATATAAAACTAGATTTTCACATTGACAGAGCAAGTGCAAATAGGCAAGTATGTGTTTTCAGTGAAATACTTAATCACAGGCTCAGACAAGAATGATTTCACAAAGCCTCTGAGTAGATTCTGTATTAAATGAATTCCATCCATCCTTATATAAAGCATACATTGAAATTTTAAAACTACCGAGAAAGGCTATTTTGGTATTACTTTATTTTATGGGGAACAAATAGCTACATAATAAAATGTAAATTGAAAAGGATATAGTTCTCCATATGCAATGCTCTTCTGCATATTTCCTGAAAACATAAATGGTTTTTCAGAATGATTTGCAGATGCAGGAACAGTAAATATGTATTAAATCATTTTCAACCAACAGTGAAAACAAAGGTATTTTACTACATATTTTGATGATGATGAGCAGAATACTTTTTCTTGGAATGTATAGTGCTCTTATAGTGTATACGATTTTCCATTTACAAATATAGAATATAGTAATGGAGTCTATTATTGAATAATTAAATGCAAGTCATGGTACTACAGTATTTACTGACCTTCTTTCATAGAAAATTGATGAACCAGAATAAAAAAAAATTCTATGAAAAACAATTGAATGTATAAAAATATATATGGCATTTGTTATGTATTGGTTATGTACACATTGGGGTTGATTTACTAAAACTGGAGATTGCAAAATCTGGTGCAGCTGTGAATGGTAGCCAATTAGCTCCTAACTTCAGCTTGTTCAATTAAACATTAGCTAAACAAAAAAACGGGAAGCTGATTGGTTTCTGTGCAGAACTGCACCAGATTGAGCATTCTCCAGCTTTAGTACATCAACCCCATTATGAGAAGCAAGGAAAAACATTCTTAATGTAAGAGATTTTAGTGATATCTTTCTGTTGTGTACCAGATTAAAAAACCCAGAAGTTTTGTTTCATAATTGGTAGTTCTGTCTTACGTTTAATTTCTATAGACCACTATAAATGTTAATCTCTATTTCTTCCATATGTAATGAAATGGGTCAGATTTAAAGATTACGATGTTCTTAGCATCTTCTCAGTTGCAAGAGTTAGAATTATTGCCAATAGGCTTCATGCATAGTACTCTACCAGCCTGTAGAATGGCTACACAATTTTTTGAAGGCCTTGTTACCTTAGGAGATTTGTGTAAAATCTCCATGAACAGAAATAAACGATCTTGTAATTAGAAATATATTTTAGAGTTTGATCAATATAGGTGTGTAATATGTCTCTGTTAATTTAATTGCTTTTAGGCTCAGTTTACACCAGTGCACTGTGCGACCTTGTATATGATTCGCACCACACTGCAGTACAAATCCCATGCAAAGTCTGTGCGATGCAAATTCAGCCATACATATTGTATGGATGAATTTGCATGGCATTCGGACCAAAGTCGTGCAGAACCCTTTTTTTGGTCTGCACTAGAATCATATCGCATTGGTGTTCACACCCGTGCAACCCAATTCATGTCTGAACTGACAGTTTGCACTGCGATATGCAAACCGATCTGGGGGTGTCATTAAGCGCTTCCCGACCGCCTCCTGCACATATACGTCGGCAGAATGGCACGGCTGGGCAGATCAACGTACCGGTACGTTGCCCTTTAAGAGCCCAGCCGTGGGTCACACGCGCGGCGTGGGTCGCGTGCACACCGCCGGCGGCGCACCCGATCGCCGCTGGTGTTCCGCAATCGGGTCACAGAGCTGAAGAACGGGGAGAGGTCTGTGTAACCAAACCTCTCCCCGCGCTTCCTACACTGCCTGTCATTGATCGGCTGTTCCCTGTCATCGGGAAAGCTGATCAATGATGTCAGACGTCAGCCACGCCCCTAATGTAAAAAGAAAAACACACACATCACAGACCATAACCCCTCCCCGCCCCCTAGTGGTTAACTCTTTCACTGTCATTTATACAGGAATCAATGCATTTAAATAGCATTGATTGCTGTATAAATGACAATGGTGTCAAAAATGTCCGATGTGTCCGCCATAATGTTGCAGTCACAATAAAAATCGCTGATCGCCGCCATTACTAGTAAAAAAAAAAATATTAATAGAAATGCTATAAAACTATCCCCTATTTTGTAAACACTATAACTTTTGCGCATACAAATCAATAATGGCTAATTGCGATTTTTTTTACCAAAAATATGTAGAATACATATCGGCCTAAACTGAGGAAAAAAAATGTTTTTTTTTATATATTTTTTGGGGATATTTATTATAGCAAAAAGTAAAAAATATAGAATTTTTTTCAAAATTGTCGC
>CM053026.1:643402264-643559558 GCA_028564925.1 Lithobates sylvaticus
GACACTGAATGCATAGTCAGAGCAGCCGCGTTTGGTAACAGATGATCAGATGCAAATACAGACGACAGGCAGAGAAAGGTCAGTATACAAGCAAAGTTTGGCAACAGGATATCAAGCAGTAGAGAGGTAATCATAGTCAACAAGGCAAGCCGGGGTCAGGGTAACAGAGAGCAAATGTAGTCAGAGTGAGCCGGGTCAACAATTAGAATTAGAATCAGGGTCTCAGGAACAGGTTTCACAGGTACAAGCTGCAGATCAGACAGCAAAGTCTCTGTTAACCCCTAGATAACCACTGCACTGGGTGGTGAATCCATGACATTGCCCCCTCCTTACAGGCAACCTCCGGATGCCCAATTGGCTTTCCTTTTGTGGGTGACTGCGGAAGAAGGCATTGATTAACTCTTGGGCATGAATATCTTGTTCCCGCAAATTTTCCTCCAGGCCATAGCCTTTCCATTTGATTAGGTACTATACTTGGTTTCTACTTCTTCTTCTCCTACAGTCTAAAATTGCTTCCACTTCGTACTCCTTTTCCCTGTCTATGGTCATGGGTTCCAGTGGCCTGGATACTCTATTTGGCAAAGAGGCAGGGACTGCAGGTTTCAAGGGAGAAACATGGAAGACAGGATGTATTATAAATGACTCAGGTAGAGATAATTCATAAGCAACCTCATTAAGTTTCTTCTATTTGGGAATGGTCCCACAAATGTAGGTGCCAGTTTCTTTGAGGGACATCCCAACCTGAGATTTGTAGTAGACAGCCATACCTGGTCTCCTGGGTGGAGAATCAGTTCACCCCTTCTTTTTCTGTCAAAGGCCCTCTTTCTAGCTGCTTGTGCTTTGGTGACCATTTCCTGTAGCAACTTATGATTGCGGTTGAGGAAATCACCCGGGTCTTGGATAGCAGGAACTGTGGCCTCTGGAATAAGGTCAGGCAAAAAGGATGGGTGAAAACCATAATTCACAAAGAAGGGTGACTGACCTGTGGCAGAGTGGCTGGCATTATTCTAGGCGAACTCTGCCAGTGGCAGCAGCAATACCCAGTCATCCTGGACAAACATAGTGAAGCATCGGATATACTGCTCCAAGGTATGGTGGGTCCTCTGTCTGTCCATTGGTCTGGGGATGGCAGACGAAGGACAAGGATCTTTTAATTTTAAGGGCTTTGCACAGAGTTTTCCAGAATTGGGAAGTAAACTGAACCCCCCTATCAGAGACGATATTCGTGGGGACTCCATGAAGCCTCACAATTTCTCTGATAAACACCTGAGCCATCTCCATGGCCGAGGGTGTTTTCTTCAGAGGCAAGAAATGGGCCATTTTGGACAGTCAGTCCACTACCATAAAGATAGCCGTGCATCTTTCTGATGGGGGAAACTCCACAATGAAATCCATGACTATCATTCTCCATGGTCTGTCAGAGACTGGCAGTGGTCGGTGCAGACCCCAGGCTTAGTTCTTAGTACCCTTGCTCTGTTTGCAGATTGCACAGGAATTCATGTACCTTTTACAGATTTCTTCCAGGTCTGGCCACCAGAACATGCGTTTCAGGAGATCAAGAGTCTTGTGGACTTCCGAAATGACCTGCTAGAGGATGATCGTGACACAGACCCAAAATGGTTATACATAAACGTTCAGGCACAAATACCTTGTTTCCATACAAAAGCAATCCTTCTCGGAAAGTCAGCATGAGGGCTAGGGACGTCTACCGAAGCCTGCTTCATTTGGGTGAGAAGGTTGTTCTGTAAAAGTAAGAAGTTACCTTCAGACAAGATGGTATCTGCCACTGGTGGTTCCTTGGGGTCATCGAACATATGTGACAGTACATCTGGTTTCACATTCTTCGAACCTGGCCAATAGGTAATGTGGAACACAAATCGGGAAAAGAAGAGGGCCCAATGTGCTTGACACAGGTTTAGGCATTTAGCAGTCCTCGGGTACTCAAGATTTTTGTTGTCAATATAGACCAATATGGGATGCGCTGTTCCTTCCAGAAGGTACCTCCACTCTTCTAAAATCACCCTTATGGCCAGTAACTCTCGGTCCCCAATGTCGTAGTTCCTCTCTGCTGGAGAAAGCCTGTGGGAGAAAAAGTCTACTGAATGTATCAGAACCTTAGGGCCTTGGCGCTGGAAAATCACTGCTCCAATAGCAACTTCAGATGCGTCTACTTCTAGTGTATACAGCAGAGACAGGTCTGGGTGACTAAGAACAGGTGCCGAAGTAAATAGTCTCTTCAAGGTATCAAATGTGGCTTGTGCCTCAGGTGTCCAAAGGAAGCAGAAGTACTGTTTAGTCAGCTGAGTGTTAGGGGTTATGATAACGGAGAAGTCTTTGATGAACCTCCTGTAAAAGTTGGCGAATCCTACGAAGCACTGCATTCTCTTCTTGTCAGTAGTGTCAGTAGGTGCAGGCCAGTCTAGGATAGCAGAGACCTTTTCGGAGTCCATCTTGATCCCTTTAGGTGAGATTACCAGCTCCAGGAATTGGATGCTGCGCTGTTCAAATTGCACTTTTCACCTTTACCGTATAGTCCGTGTTGGCGGAGCGGCCCAGCACTTCGTTGAGAATCTAGAGAAACTGAGAAAATTTGAATATCATCTAGGTAAACAATCAAGAATATGTCCAGGAGATCTCGGAATATGTCATTGCCAAAGTGTTGGAAGTTAGCCGGGGCATTGCACAGGCCAAAGGGTACCACTAGATATTAAAAGTGGCCGAACCAGGTGCGAAAGGCCGCTTTCCACTCATCCCCTTGGCGGATGCAGACTTAATTGCAAGCCCAACACAGATTTAGTTAGGTGAAGATGGTTGCCCATCGTAATCTCTGAAATAGTTTGGGTACTAGAGGGAGAGGATACCGTTTTTTTAACTGTAATATTGTTGAGTTCCCGATATTCCATGCAAAGTCGTAGGGAGTGGTCTTTTTTTTTTCAATAAAAAATATTCCTGCTCCTGCTGGGGACGTAGAGGGTCGGATGAACCTCTTTTTCAAGTTTTCTTGGATATAATCTTTTAGTGCCTCCTGTTTTTGTTCAGCAAGGGGGAAGATCCTACCAAAGGGATTTTGGCCCCTGGAACCAGTTCAACGTGGCAGTCGTATGGCCGATGTGGGGGAAGAATGTCAGCCCCTCGCTTACTAAAAAGACATCCAGGAACTCATGGTAGGGTTTAGGTACGGCTTGTCGCACCTCAGACTCAGAGTCCATACAGAGTAGTGTTGTAGAAGGGATGCCATGGTAGGCAGTGTTCCTGGCAATAGGCTGAGTGCAAATTGATTCTCCCTGTGACCCAGTCAACTCGTGGATTATGCGCCTGTAGCCAGGCTAGGCCCAGAATAACAGGGAATAGCAGGGAAGAGATGACATAAAGGCTTATTTCCTTATGTTGGGAGGAGGTCAACACGGTTAAGGGAAATGTCCCTTGGGTTACAGGTCCGGATTTGATACATGACCCATCAGCCAGGTAAACGGAAAGTCCTTGTGCTTTAGATCTCAAGGGGATGCATTGTTGTGTAGCAAAAGTCAGATCAATAAAACAACTGCAGGCCCCAGAATCAATGATCGCGGTAACTGGCACTTCCCCTTCCAGCAGCTAGAAAGAGATGGGAAGGGTTAGGTTAATGGCATTGATATATGAAGGAAAGTGATTAACTGAAGAGATCATCCGCCAATTACGCGTCTTGGCTGGGCAGGTGTGTACAAAATGGCCCGCTTCCCCACAGTATAGCCAGAGGTTATTCTGTCGCTGGAGACAGGAAGAGGTATATTAGGCTGATTTGCATAGGCTCCGGTGCTTCAGTTGCAGTAGTAACATGAGTGGGCTGAACTGCAGTGAAGCTGGCAGGAGCAGAGTGAGTAGGAGCTGGGATTCAGGGCATCATCCAGGCTGGATGTGGCTGCTGGGCTGATCTTTCTGATCATTGCTCACTGAGCCGACGATCAATTTGAATGGCCAGTGTGATAAGGGCATCCAAGGTATTTGGAAATCTGACACATGCCAATTCGTCTTTCAGACTTTCTGATAAGCCCAAGCAGAACTGGTGTCACAGGGCTGTGTCATTCCACTGCATGTCTGCAACCCAGCGTCTAAAGTCTGTAACATAATCTTCGGCTATTCTGCAGCCTTGCTGGAGTGCATGAAGGGCAGCCTCTGCTGTGGTGGTTTATTGTGGGTCGTCGTATAATTAGGTCATCGCACCGAAGAAGGCGGATATGAACTGCAGCAGTACATCATTATTTTCCAACATCCAGGACTGGGGCTCACCCTGGAGCAGTGAGATGATAAATCCTACTTTGGTGGATTCAAGGGAAAAGGTTTGAGGTTGCAAGGCGAAGTACAGCTCACATGCTTTACACAAAGGATCAAAATGTTTCCCTGTCACCTGAAAATTTCTCTGGTGCTGTTACTCTGTTCAGGAGGCAGCATCACCACTGAGGGTGCTGCAGTGGCAGTCCCTGAGGCAGAAGGCACAGCAGTGGTCGCTGCAGTACTTGTTGGTGTAGCTAGAGTCTGTACACACTGTTCCAATTGTGTATAACCCTCCTGCAGAGATCTGACAGCTTGGGTAAGGGCTGCAAGGTGCTTACAGATCGCATCCATGGTCGACTTCCCACTTGCAGGCTCAGACATTGTTGTCTGATACTGTCACGTATCTCCTGGCTGAGCCTGACGTGCAGTGGGCTTCACGTACAACCCCGGCTCAAGGGCCACCAGTTTTGCAACAGCGGCCGCAAGAGCCTGGCAGTGTATGGGTGCTTGGGCCATCTTTGGTGTAGTAGATGTGTCACCAGGATAGACCAACAGGTTGAATGGCAGGTGTTATCAGTTCAGCTGATGCAGCAGGAAACAGGAAGCAGGCTGGTAGGTGCAGAGCTGAGGAGACACTGAATGCGTAGTCAGACAAGCCAGGTTTGGTAACAGATGATCGGATGCAGATACAGATGACAGGCAAAGAATGGCCAGGATACAAGCAACGTCTAACAATAGGATATCAAGCAGTAGAGAGGTAATCATAGTCAACAAGGCAAGCCGGGGTCAGGGTAACAAAGCAAACATAGTCAGAGTGAGCCGGGTCAACAGAGGAATTAGAATCAGGATCTCAAGAACAGGTTTCACAGGTACAAGCTGCATATCAGACAGCAAAGTCTCTGTGCAGCTGGGGGGTTTAAATAGGAAGTATTGGCTCCAGTCTCTGCAATTACTCTGTGCTCTTGTTAACCCCTAGGTAACCACTGCACTGGGTGGCAAATCCATGACAGAATTATAAACTGGTATAAGCTCACATATTTATTGGACCCAAGGCTAGACCCCCCCCCCCCCCAATAGCCCTAATGGGAAAGAGGACCAGACCCCTCCAAAAAGACAAACCCCAGCCCACCCCATAGGGCAAAATATCCCCAAATTCACCTGCACTGAAATGAATGTGCACCCAATGTTGAATACTCAATGTACATTTAGTCCTATGTCCATAACTTGTCTTAAAACATAGACAAAAACAAAACATTTTTAGAAACTTTTCTTTCATTCATAAATATCTACAGCCAACAACCCCTCAAAACAGGATGAAATTATCATCCTAATGAAATCTCAGGAAGAAAACTATTTTCCTAGAGAAATGATTTAAAACAAATCTTCATTTAAACCTGGTGATTTTGTCATCTGCAATTGAAAAATCCATTGGGTCTCCAACTGCAGGAGACGTTTGTCAATGTCCCCACCTCTGGGGGAACCCTTTACATGTTCAATGGCAAAAAACCTCATGTAATCCAACTTGAAATTGTGGTATAGGCCAATATGGTGACTAATTGCTGATTCCATTTTACCATTTTTCATTTCATAAACATAATCCCTAATACATTTTTGGAAGGGTCTTTTGGTCTTTGCAACGTAAAATGCTTTATATTGGCATTCTATATAATAGACTACACCAACTGTTTGACAATTGATGGCTTCCTTTGGAGTCCACAGTTGTCCTTTGGCTAGTCAGATTGTTCTCGCTTTCCATATCCAGTTGTAGTAATTACATTTCCCACAGCTGTATGTACCCTTCCTTTTTTGACTCCAAGGGATTATGGAGGCCTTGTCCTGTAAATGACTATGAGTTAGATGATCCTTTAGGGATTTTGCCCTTCTAAAGGTCACATTAGTTTTTTCAATGATATAGTTTACGACTGTTAAGTCATCCTGTAGAAGATGTCAATGGCGTTGTAATTTTTTTTTAACCTAAATGGTTCTGGTAAAAACCTATAATAATCCGAGTGGGTTCCAGTGTATTACAAGTGCCCCGACCACCAAACTTAGATTTTTTATTCTCGTGCCTTCAGGGTTACTCGACGTAACTGAATCATTCTATTGGGAAGAGATACAGTATCTCACAAAAGTAAGTACACCCCTCAAGTTTTTTTAAATATTTTATTATATCTTTTCATGTGACAAAACTGAAGAAATTACACTTTGCTACAATGTAAAGTAGTGAGTGTACAGCTTGCATAACAGTGTAAATTAGCTGTCCCCTCAAAATAACTCAACACACAGCCTTTCATATCTAAACCACTGGCAACAAAAGTGAGTACACCCCTAAGTGAAAATGTTTAAATTGGACCCAAAGTGTCAATATTTTGTGTGGCCACCATTATTTTCCAGCACTGCCTTACACCTCTTGGGAATGGAGTTCACCAGAGCTTCACAGATTGCCACTGGAGTCCTCTTCCACTCCTCCATGATAACATCACAGAGCTGGTGGATGCTAGAGACCTTGCGCTCCTTCTCCTTCCATGTCCCAGTTACTGTTTACGTGTTGAAAACTGAGTAATTTTTAAAAATCATTCAATGAAAAAGAGGATTCATCAGAGAAAATGACTTTACCCCCAGTCCTCAGCAGTCCAATCCCTGTACCTTTTGCAGAATATCAGTCTGTCCCTGATATTTTTCCTGGAGAGAAGTGGCTTCTTTGCTGCCCTTCTTGGCACCAGGCCATCCTCAAAAAGTATTTGCCTCACTGTGCATGCAGATGGATTCACACCTGCCTGCTGGTTTTCCTGAGCAAGCTCTTTACTCGTGGTTCCCCGATCCCACAGCTGAATCAACTGTAGGAAACAGTTCTGGTGCTTGATGGACTTTACGGGTGCCCTGAAGCCTTCTTCACAAATGCAATAAAAAATTTTTTTTTTTATGGGATTCAGTTTATTTTCATGGTAAAGAGGGACTTTGAAATTACTTACAATTCATCTGATCACTCTTCATAACATTCTGGAGTATATGCAAATTGCCATCATAGAAACTGAGGAAGCAAACTTTGTGAAAATTAATATTTGTGTCATTCTCAAAATTTCTGGCAACGGCTGTACATGCAGCCATTCCAGATTTCATCATGGTTCCCCCAGATCCCCCAGATCATCATTTAATCACCATGGGTCTTTTTTACCAATTTCTATTAAATGCTGGATCTGTATCCTTCTTTAAAGTGGAGTTCCACTTCTAAAATTATTTTTGCATTATTCAGCTGCATTAAATCTAAATAACAGCCTGTAGAAACATTTTTCTTTTACTCACCTTTTCTTGTCTGTTGCTAGGAGGTCCCTCGTAATCTGCCTCTTTCTCTCCAAGGTGCCTGATGTCACTTCCCTCAGCGCCCGTGCTTGCTAGTGCTCCTGGGAGATGTCTGTCATCATTTCCCAGGAGTCACAGGGCAGTGCAGAGGGCTTCGTTGCCATCACAAAGAGGGCGGGCACTTCCAACTATGCCACCCATTGTGATGGCAACGTTAGAAGTGTACGGCGCTGTGCCATACATATGGCGCATGCGCGAGAACGAGCAGTGCATGCTGGTCGCTCAGCTGCACCAGAGCCCGGAAGATAGTGCTTGTGGGCTTCACATGCCCACAAGCACTATGGAAACTTCCAGTAAACAGGAATATAAGATATATTCCTATATCAAATCGGCAATCGAGCACCGATTAATCTCACAAATGTGAGTGTGCTAAATATACCTAAAAAAATAAATAAAAATATGCATCCTAAAAAAAAAAATGTTTAAACAGTGGGAACTCCGCTTTAAAAAAAAAAATTATGAAAAAGGAAGGGGAATATGTGTATGTTAAATGATGAATAATGTCTTTGTAACTGACTTGCTGCAACATTTGGATTTGTAATGTATTTTATATTATAAGGAACAAAACAGTCGACCCTTCTGGTGAGCATAACAATAAATGATTTTGACAATATTCAGAAGTTTTTAAATGATTTGAGAAGATCCACACATACCCCTACCTTAAAGTAGAATTAAGAGCAAAACGTCTTTTTTTGTTTTAGATAAAGTAAGGGTAGGTTAAAAGCTCTGTCAATTTTTTTGCCATATGTGTCATTTATTAGATTTCCCTTCACTTCCTGTTCAAAAGTCAACACAGGATGTAAGAGGAAGTGCCTCAAAAGTAAGGGAAATCCATGGCTGTCACCAGGGTTACCAGAACTAGTGTACCCATTGGAAGGTTTAACCTTTATTATTGCTCCCAAAATGTGGGATTTAAAATGGTGCTCCAGCCCCCCACAGGAAAATTAAAAGTTAGCAGCTACATATATTGTAGCTGCTGACTTTTAATATTAGGACTTTTACCATTCTTGGAATCCAGCAATGTCGGCACCCCAGCCGATGTGGGCTTTCTGAATGGCCCGGTGGCTTGGAAAGAGAAGGGGGTCTGAGCTTCTGATGTACCTTGTTGCGGCAAGTTCCAACGCAAGTGGGGACAGGTACCTGTCAAAAAGTGGTACATGCTCCCCCCAAAAGGTGCCAAATGTGGCAGCGGAGGAGGGGGAGGAGACAGATAAGCAGAACTGGGTGGAACTCGGCTTTAATTTCACTTTCAGTGATAATGGTAAACATGATAAATAGAGAAGGTAAATCTCCCTAATGGGTGCATAGACAGCAATAAAAGCCCAACAGGTGTTCTAACCCCTCTAAGCTCTATCCAAAACAAAATGTTTTGCCTTTAGCTATACTTTGAGGGAATTGGTATCCCAAGTTATTTTGTCCAAGAGATGGAATAAATTAAACATACCCAACAAAATAGGATTCATTAGCTTCCATAAAACCTGGTACACCTGCACATACTTGAAAACAGGCTCCTCCTATACATCTATTGTGTTCAACTAAAACATATGTTATTACCTAATATAGCACCAACAGTATACGCAGCACTTTGAGCAGACAGTACAATAAAATACTGTTATTTCTTTATTACAGGGTTGCAGATTTTGATTATGATGACTTGTATCCAAACCCCAGTTATAACATATAGCGTGTAACCCACTGTATTTTCATAATAAAACAAGGTTCCTATTACATTTTGTTGATTTTCATAGAGAGACATGGAGTACTATACTGTATATATGATACATAATGTATTCCATGCCAGCTATAACAAACTTCACCTGGGAAAAATGACTGACTGTCATTTAAGTAGCTGATTGTGTTTAAAAGTTATAAGTATCATGCAAAGCTATTTTGTTGAATTGATTTTTAATTACACTTTTAATACACTCGTAGCTCACACTTATGATATAAATTACAAGGTGCATATTTTTTAAGTCAATTTGCAACAGTTCTTTTCAAATCACTGAACTTGAAAATTAGGTTGTAGTCATAGAGCAAAGTAAATTACTTTTGTAATTACAACTGAGGGGTCTTAGTCCATAAGGATTTGTTTTCTCAAAGTGATTAGGAAGCTACGTGAAAACAGGGTGCAGCTTTGTGGTTGAAAGTGAGTACAGATTTCCTGACTTTGCACTTCTTACCACTTAAAACAAATTATTTCATTGCTCAGTTTCAGATACACAGAAGCATCAGTTCTACATACACAGAAACCTAGAGAATAGGGTTAGTTTATGAGCATAATGCAAGATTGTGGCCGTCAGACTTTCCTGAATAACAATATTACTGTTCAAGGGGACTTAGGTGGAGCAAATTACATGGGTTTCAGGAAAGAAATTAGCTTGATTCCCCATCAACACAGTCAATGTTGATGCAGGAATCCCTCCTGCTGGGTCATTTTCTTCTGCTGGCAGGGGAGGGCAGGGGAAGCCGTCCTGCTGGGTGAAGACAGTGATTATTGCTAGCGGCTTTAGCAGCTGTTAGCAATAATTGCAAGAGAATCCGGCAGGCTGGTTGTACCCAAGTTGATCGATCAACTTGGTACATTCAGCCTGCCATAGGCGTGTGCAGGGGGTTTGCCAGGTGTGCCTGGGCACACCCTAATCACTCTGTGTGGTGGAGATTCCCTCTACTGCCCGGGCTTTCCCCTGTGTTGTGCCCCCCACTGTAGTGCTGCTGGCTTCTCTCCTTTCTTCTCCTCTCCCCGGGGCTGCTGCAGGGGGGTTTTCAGGATGGAGAGTGGATGAAACGGATAATAAATATGTCATTTACCAGCCACTTCCTTTTCTAAATGAACACAGTGAACACATTCACTCACTGTGTTCAATCTTAACGGATGCATAGTAAACTGTGTTTACCTATCAAATCACCCCTATCAAATCATTCTCTGCAGCTATTAACTTTTGTACCACCACCCCATCCCTTTAAAATGTAAGCTCTACAAGCAGGGCCCTCCTGTACCTTTTGTATTGTACTGTACTTGTGTTGTCCCCCCTATACATTGTAAAGCGCTGCGTAAACTGTTGGTGCTATATAAATCGTGTATAATAATAATAATACTATGCTTCAGTGTGTGAAGGAACAGGAAGCTGCTCAGCACAGAGCACTTTACATTCATTCACTATTAGGGATGGGTTCGGTGTTCGATTCGAACCCATGTTCGAATCGAACATCGGGCGTTCGCCGGTTCGGCGGGCCCAGAACTATTTGGGCCGTTCGCATCAAATATTACACTTTTATTGTTTCACTTTAAGCATTATTAAAATCACTGCTCCTGAAAAAACTTCCGTTTAAAAAAAAAAAAATTGCATTGATACATGTCCCCTGGGGCAGGACCCAGGTCCCCAAACACTTTTTATGACAATAACATGCATATTAGCCTTTAAAATTAGCACTTTTGATTTTGAACGTTCACATCCATTGTAACTAATAGGGTTCTTATGTTCGCACAGACTTTAGGTCCATTCGCAGGTTCTGGTGCGAACCGAACCCGGGGGTGTTTGGCTCATCCCTATTCTCTATCTGCAGGAAAATGCATATGTATTTGAGATTTGGGGTGCACACCCTAATACAATAGGCTGGACACACCTATGCAGCCTTCCCATTAACAGTTTGAATATCAGCCAGTTTCTGCTGTACCAGCCGAGATTCGAACCATGTATGGTTGTCCTAAATCTCTTGCAATCCCCTGTGAAGCAGTGCTTAGACTGTGGGAGGAGGTGGCACAACTGGGAGACAATCAGGTATGCTTCATGCATATGTGATGGAAATTTACATACAGGCAGAGAGAGCCTAGTGACATTTACTGTCCATGCTGCTCTTTCACTATCCCATCAGCCAACTGGAGATGGAGAGGGGACACCACAGTATTTGCAACTTATTTGTAATTACAAGTGGTGTCATCCTTTCAAATATGCTGTGTGGCAGGACTGTATAAATCTCAGAATTGATGTACAGAAATACAAATTCTTTGTCGAGTAAAACAGCTTCCTTTTATGCACCGCAACTGTGTATTTAGCTGTTTGCTTGGAGTTCAGATGAATGTAAAAATCCCAAAAAGTTTTGGGAACATATTGACCCATAAAAGATGATGACCAGGGGAAATTGGTCACAAGAGACAGGGAGAAGACAACGCTAGTAAATGTATTAAATATATTATTCTCCTCACATCCAACAGTGCTGATAAACAAGACACATTTCCTGAGAAACAACTACGACAGTTGCTTTCACACCCAAATATATCTCTATGCATAGGAAACAGCGTACATGAATAATTCACACAGCAAAATTGCTTCGTACACTGTTCAGTTTATTATCCCGGACATGGTGTTAAATAATAATGAAAGGTAGGCGTTACAGACCACCGTCCGTCAATAAGGGGTACATATTCAAATTACACATTTCCTTTTCAACATGCAATCAACCAATCATAGTCATTAACTCTTTATCTAAGCAAACCCATCATGTCACATTATATTATGTCACCCAGACAGATATAACACGAGACTATCCCATGACAACTAAAATCCCCTATGTCTAGTTTTGTTTTCAACACAAGACACTTCTTACACAACAATATATTTACTTAATAAGTAAAATGATAATTTTTAAAGATTGCAAAACACAAGGGGGCTTTTTACCCTTTCAACAGTTATAGTCCACTTTTCATTTGTTGAAAGACACCATCATTGCCACCAATGTCCAATAATGGGACATTTTCTTCCTAAAGAATGACTCCAAAATTTCACCATAAGGGGATATTGAAAATGATAGCGACCATTTTTCACCAAAATATGGGAGGGGTGGACCGCAGCGACCAGTTGTTGGCGCCTTATCTAGTTGCCCGTAAGGCCTGGCGCTGGTACAAAAAAGTGTCTCTTTACTTATTCCAATTGGCTTTGCTGAACGCTCATGTGCTATACAGAGCTTCAGGTGGGACTTTATCCTTCCTTACATTCCAGGAAGAGATTGTCACAGACCTCCTGTATCCAGGCGGTTCTGCACCTCACCATTCCTCACCATTCCCAACCAAATGCAGTAAGCCGCCTGCATGAGAGGCATTTTCCTTATGTCCTCCCGAGTACCCCTACCAAATGAGCCCCCCAAAGAAGATGTCGGTCTGTACCAATCGTGGATCTAGGTGTGACACCCGTTATTATTGTCCACGCTGTCCTGACAATTCTGGTCTTTGCATTGGTGAATTTTTTGAATGCTACCACACACTAGTGAAGTTTTAGCGTAGGGTACAGCATTTCACAGGCTAGGATACACTTACACAGGGTCTCCCAAGATGCCATCGCATTTTGAGACCCGAACCGTTACAGTTGTTAAAATTACAGATACAAAAAAAGTGTAAAAAAACATACAACCACCCCCCCCCCCACCCCCAAAAAAATATAAAAAAAAAAAAAATAGTTATCATTTTATTGTTCTCTCTCTCTCTCTATTCTCTCTCTATTGTTGCTCTTTTTTACTGTATTCTATTCTACAATGTTTTATTATGTTTTATCATGCTTGCTTTTCAGGTATGTCATTTTTTTATACTTTACTGTTTACTGTGTTTTATTGTTAACCATTTTTTGTTTTCAGGAGCCATTCAGCTGCAGCGTAGATTTATTCATCTTGACAGCAACAGCGTTTGCTCCCATGATACATAAAGCAGTGACTCCAGTTCTGTAGGAGGTGATTTCACCACCACAGTTTAAAAAAAGAGCATATATGCCGAAGCATGGGGCAGCAGGAGTGGAGGAGCGATTTGCTCCTAATGCCGCGTACATACGGTCGAAATTCCGACGAAGGCTTGCCCGTGGAAAAGTCCGACCGTGTAGACGCAGCATAACTTTTTTGTGGGAGGATGCCCCCATGCTTCGGCATATATATATATTTTAGGCACAGGTTGCGTTAAAAAATGTTTTTTTTTTTACTATGTTTTTTTTGGTATTTGCTTTGCAGGTATGGTATGGTAAGGTCTTACTGTTATACCGTAATGTTACTTTGTTTTAATGTTAACCGTAATTTGCTTAGCAGGTATGCCATTCAGTTGCAGCGTGGATTTATTTATCTTGGCAACAATATATAAAGCCGTGACTCCAACACAGTAGGAGGTGATTTCACCACTACTGTTAAAAAAAAAGAACATATATGCCAAAGCATGGAGGCAGCAGGGGTGGAGGAGCGATTTGCTCCTAATGCTACGTACATACGGCCGTGGAAAAGTCTGACCGTGTGTACGCAGCATAACTTTTTTGCGGAAGGATGCCCCCATGCTTTGGCATATATAAATGGTGCATTTATGCCCATCATTAGAAGTGGGTTGATGAAGGGAGGTATTCTAATGGTGGGCATACCCACCGATCAATCTCTTTTTTTCGTTCAGCCAACAGGCTGCATAAAAAAAAGAAGATTACAATATATGTAACAAGGACCAGCAACGTACTGGTATGTTGCTGGACTTGGAATGCTTATACCAGAATGATGCCTGCAGGTTTAGGTATTATCTTGGTATCATTCTTTTTAGCCAGTGATTGGCTTTCATGTAAAAGCAATCCTAGCGGCTAATTAGCCTCTAGACTGCTTTTACAAGCAGTGGGACGGAATGTCCCCCCTCCCGGATATAAACAGCGCCATTGGGAAAGTGTTTTATCACACCAATCTTGGTGTGGTCAGATGCTTTGGAGGGCAGAGGAACGATCTAGGGTCTAATAGACCCCATTTTTTTCAAAAAAAGAGTACCTGTCACTACCTATTGCTATCATAAGGGATATTTACATTCCCTGAGATAACAATAAAAATGATAACAAAAAAAAAATAAATTGAAGGAACAATTTAAAAATAAAATAAAAAGCAAAATAAATAATAATAAAAAAAGGCACCCCTGTCCCCCCTTCTCTTACGCAAAGGCAAATGCAAGCGTCGGTCTGGCATCATATGTAAACATCAATTGCACCATGCATGTGAGGTATCACCGCAAAGGTCAGATCGAGGGCAGTAATTTTAGCAGTAGACCTCCTCCATAAATCTAATGTGGTAACCTGTAACTTAAATAAAAAAAGTGTATTTTTTCCCCATAAAAATGCGTTTGAAAAATCACTGTGCAAATACTGTGTGGGAAAAAAATGCAACACCCACCATTTTAATCTGTAGGGCTTTGCTTTAAAAAATATATAGTGTTTGGGGGTTCAACGTAATTTTCTTGCAAAAAAAAACTATGTTTTCAAGTAAACAAAAAGTGTCAGAAAGGGCTTTGTCTTCCACTGGTTAGAAGAGTGGGTGATGTGTGACATAAGCTTCTAAATGTTGTGCATAAAAAAAACAGAACAGTTCAACCCCCCCCCCCCCCCAAGTAGACACCCCAAGCTATTTGCTGAGAGGCATGTTGAGCCCATTGAATATATTTTTTTTGTCCCAAGTGATTGAATAATAATGACAAAAAATAAATAAATACATTTTTTTTTACAAAAAGTTGTCACTAAATGATATATTGCTCAAACATGCCATATGTGGAATTACACCACAAAATACATTCTGTTGCTTCTCCTGAGTACAGGGATACCACACTTTTTGGGAGCCTAGCGGCGTACAGGAGCCCAAAAACCAAGCACCGCCTTCAGGCTTTCTAAGGGTGTAAATTTTTTATTTCACTCCTCACTGCCAATCACAGTTTCGGAGACCATGGAATGCCCAGGTGGCACAACCCCCCCCCCCCCCCAAATGACCCAATTTTGGAAAGCAGACACCCCAAGCTATTTGCTGAGAGGTATGGTGAGTATTTTGCAGACCTCGCTTTTTGTCACAAAGTTTTGAAAATTGAAAAAGAAAAGAAAAAAAAAGTTTTTTTCTTTACTTTCTTCATTTTCAAAAAACAAATGAGAGCTGTAAAATACTTACCATGACTCTCAGCAAATAGCTTGGGGTGTCTACTTTCCAAAATGGGGTCATTTGGGGGAGTTTTGTGCTATCTTGGCATTTTATGGCCGTCAAAACTGTGATAAGTAGTGAGGAGTGAAATCAAAAATTTGCACCCTTAGAAATCCTGAAGGCGGTGATTGGTTTTCGGGGCCCTGCACACAGCTAGGCTCCCAAAAAGTACCACACATGTGGTATCCCCGTACTCAGGAGAAGCAGCTAAATGTATTTTGAGGTGCAATTCCACATATAACCATGACATGTGTGAGCGATATATCATTTAGTGACAACTTTTTGTAATTTTTTTTGTCATTATTCAATCACTTGGAACCAAAAAAAAATATTAAATGGGCTCAACATGCCTCTCAGCAAATAGCTTGGGGTGTCTACTTTCCAAAATGGGGTCATTTGGGGGGGTTTTTGTGCCATCTTGGCATTTTTATGGCCTTCAAAACTGTGATAGGTAGTGATAGGTAGTGAGGAGTGAAATCAAAAATTTGCACCCTTAGAAATCCTGAAGGCGGTGATTGGATTTCGGGGTGCCGTACGTGGCTAGGCTCCCAAAAAGTCCCACACATGTGGTATCCCCATACTCAGGAGAAGCAGCAGAATGTATTTTGGGGTGTAATTCCACATATGCCCATGGAATGTATGAGCAATATATAATTTAGTGACAACTTTGGGCAAAAAAAAAAAAAGTTTGTAATATTCCCGCAACTTGTGGCAAAATATAAAATATTCCATGGACTCAACATGCCTCTCAGCAAATAGCTCAGGACCACATACAATTCACATGGTGTATGGCCAGCTGTACTTGATTATGATTACCTCTTGTGCATTTTTCCTTTTATAATCCATTCTGTGTTTGTGATGGCAGGCTCGAAGCGCGCACTTTAAAAAATAAGGCAGCTTCCTTTTAAGATTAAAAGGAAGATAGCTTCCTTTTAAATTACAAAATGGCTTGCTGTAAATATTATACGTACAGTGGTGTGAAAAAGTGTTTGCCCCATTCCTCATTTCCTGTTCCTTTGCATGTTTGTCACACTTAAGTGTTTCGGAACATCAAACCAATTTAAACAATAGTCAAGGACAACACAAGTAAACACAAAATGCAATTTGTAAATGAAGGTGTTTATTATTAAAGGTGAAAAAAAATCCAAACCATCATGGCCCTGTGTGAAAAAGTGATTGCCCCCTAAACCTAATAACTGGTTGGGCCACCCTTAGCAGCAACAACTGCAACCAAGTGTTTGCGATAACGTGCAATGAGGCTTTTACAGCGTCCTGGAGGAATTTTGGCCCACTCATCTTTGCAGAATTGTCCTAATTCAGTTACATTAGAGGGTTTTCGAGCATGAACGGCCTTTTTAAGGTCATACCACAACATCTCAATAGGATTCAGGTCAGGACTTTGGCTAGGCCACTCCAAAGTCTTCATTTTGTTTTTCTTCAGCCATTCGGTGGTGGACTTGCTTGTGTGTTTAGGATCATTGTCCTGCTGCAGAACCCAAGTTCGTTTCAGCTTGAGTACACGAACAGATGGTCGGACATTCTCCTTCAGGATCTCTTGGTAGACAGCAGAATTCATAGTTCCTTTTATCACGGCAAGTCTTCCAGGTCCTGAAGCAGCAAAATAGCCCCAGACCATCACACTACCACCACCATATTTTACTGTTGGTATAATGTTCTTTTTCTGAAATGCAGTGTTCCTTCTACGCCAGATATACTTGGACACACACCTTCCAAAGAGTTCCACTTTTGTCTCATCGGTCCACAGAATGTTGTCCCAAAAGTCTTGGGGATCATCAAGATGTGTTGTGGAGAAATTGAGACGAGCTTTGATGTTCTTTTTGCTTAGCAGTGGTTTTCTCCTTGGAACTCTGCCATGCAGGCCATTTTTGCCCAGTCTTTTCCTGATGGTGGAGGCATGAATGCTGACCTTAACTGAGGCAAGTGAGGCCTGCAGTTCCTTGGACGTTGTTGTGGGGTCTTTTGTGACCTCTTGGATGAGTCGTCGCTGCGCTCTTGGGGTAATTTTGGGCGGCCGTCCACTCCTGGGAAGGTTCACCACTGTTCCATGTCTTCGCCATTTGTGGATAATGGCTCTCACTGTGGTTCGCTGGATTCCCAAAGCTTTGGAAATGGCTTTATAACCCTTTCCAGACTGATAGATCTCAATTACTTTCTTTCTCAATTGTTCCTGAATTTCTTTGGGTCTCGGCATGATGTGTAGCTTTTAAGGATCTTCTGGTGGACCTTACTGTGTCAAGCAGCTCCTATTTAAGTGATGCCTTGATTGTGAACAGGTGTGGCAATAATCAGGCCTGGGTGTGGCTAGAGAAATTGAACTCAGGTGTGGACAACCACAGTTATAGTATGTTTTAACAAGGGGGGCAATCACTTTTTCACACAGGGCCATGATGGTTTGGATTTTTTTTCACCTTTAATAATAAACACCTTCATTTACAAATTGCATTTTGTGTTTACTTGTGTTGTCCTTGACTATTGTTTAAATTGGTTTGATGTTCCGAAACACTTAAGTGTGACAAACATGCAAAGGAACAGGAAATGAGGAAGGGGGCAAACACTTTTTCACACCACTGTATATTCTTTTAATGTTTTTGTTATGCATACATTTATTATGTAAATATTTTTGCTTTACATGTGCATGTTACTTTGCTCTCATATAGATTTCACCTTTTCCCCTTTAAAACTAGTTAACATTTAGGAACATTTTATTTTGATTTGTTGTAATCATTAATCTAATCTACAGTTCGCCTCTGTTTTGTACCTACCAAAAAAAAAAAAAAAAACTCAGATTAAAAATTATTGAAACTGAAAGATTTATTCCTGAGAGTTCCAGAAAAAAAATATTTTAAGTGGGTATAGCCCTGTGTGAGCTAAACAGAGAATAAGTAGATTATTTAGTTGAGGCTTAGAAGATTGGTGCAAAACAAGTAGAGATGAAAAACCTAATTTCACAGTGCCTCAAACAATCAGCTTTATATATTAAGATTCATTATTTCATAATAAAACAAATCAATACAAACAATAAATTCATTACCCTAAAGCCAACATGAAATAGCTTTGGCTGATTGGAGTGAAAATAGTCAACATGTATCAAGCATGATGGCTCCACTCCTTCGGGCTATGTGCACTGGAAGAAAATGTGCTGTTTCTTATAGTCTACATTTTTATTGTGCATACAAGTAGAATGTAAATTTCTTGCTGATAAATCAGGAATATTAAAATAAAATATTCCAAGGCCCCGCTTTACACTAATGAACATATGCTTGTAAAGAGCTATTCAAATATTTTGTCATACTGAGAGATGTCATCCATCCAAGCAGTGTGTCGGTGCAGAAAATATTTAATTTAGTAAAATAATGGCATAGTACATTTCTGTACTGGCTCATAGTGAAATAGTGATTATTCCCATGAAGAAACATGACATCATCAAGGACCCGGCCACTCATATGGCTGGAGCCTGCAAACCCAAAAGGAAGACTGGGTGAAGATGGCAGCGTAGACCAGCCATGACAGCGATGTTCTGGAGGGCTCTGTATATAGGTCTGTCATAATGTGCTAGTATTCAGTGCATACTAGTATATTGTCAGAACATTTGGGGTTAAAAGAATTTATATTCATATATATATATATATATATATATATATATATATGTGTATATATATATATATATATATATATATATATATATATATATATATATATATATATATATATATATATATATATATATATATAGGCCTTTGTAGTTGATATAGAGTATACTCTATAGAAGTTGATATAGAGTTCATAGCTAGTGAATAGACATTGTTTTTCTGTCTTACAGGGAGGCCGTGTAAGAGTAGTCTGTACCATTCATTATCCCAGCATATATATATATATATATATATATATATATATATATATATATATATATATATATATATATAGGGGAGATTCTACAGACGAAACCTGAGCTCACAGTAGTATTTCAGAATAAACCACAAAACCATAGGGCTTATTTACAAATTAAGTTATTGTATTGTATATCTTAAACTAGAAAAAATACAATTTCTGGGGAAATTGTGTGACGTGTTCTTGCCTCCACCTACTGGAGTGGGCGGAGAAACTGGGTGGAGTGGCTTGAGTAACTAAACATTTATTTATTTTTTTCAAAAATAATTTTTTTTTTTTTTTAATGATTTTTTTTAAATGATTTTTTTAGATTTTTATTCAATTTTTTCTAAAAATAAATTTTTCAAAATTATTTTTTTCAAAAAAATTTTCACATTTTTTTTTTTCAAATTTCCTAATTTTCATTTTTTTTCTAAAATGATTGATTTTTTTTTTATAAAATTTTTTTTTTTCAAAAAGAATTTTTTTTTTCAAAAATATTTTTTTTTTCAAAAATATTTTTTTTTTTTCAAAAATAATTTTTTTTTCAAAAATAATTTTTTTTTAAATGATTTTTTTTCTAAAAATGTTTTTTTTTTTCAAATTTCCTAATTTTCATTTTTTTCTAAAATTATTTTATTTTTATTTTTTTTATTATTTTTTTTTTTTATTATTTTTTTTTTCAAATTTCATAATTCCCCTCAGAGCTGTGTGGGACTAACTATAATCCCCCTCAGAGCTATGTGGGACTACCTATAATCGCCCTCAGAGCTGTGTGGGACTACCTATAATCGCCCTCAGAGCTGTGTGGGACTACCTATAATCGCCCTCAGAGCTGTGTGGGACTACCTATAATCCACCTCAGATGTGTGGGACTACCTATAATCCCCCTCAGAGCTGTGTGGGACTACCTATAATCCCCCTCAGAGCTGTGTGGGACTACCTATAATCCCAGTCAGAGCTGTGTGGGACTACCTATAATCCCCCTCAGAGCTGTGTGGGACTACCTATAATTCCCCTCAGAGCTGTGTGGGACTACCTATAATCCCCCTCAGAGCTGTGTGGGACTACCTATAATTCCCCTCAAAGCTGTGTGGGACTACCTATAATTCCCCTCAGCTGTGTGGGACTACCTATAATTCCCCTCTGAGCTTTTGTCACCTCCCACTCTAGTTTTGATCATTTCTCCATTCATTCCTATGGGACAAATTTCGCCGCAAAAATGACGATATTTCGTAAACCATTCGGCGAAACGGCGAAGACTACCTATAATTGCCCTCAGAGCTATGTGGGAGGAGCTATAATTCCCCTCAGAGCTTTTGTCACCTCCCACTAGTTTTGAACATTTCTCCATTCATTCCTATGGGACAAATTTCGCCGCAAAAATGACGATATTTCGTGAACCATTCGGAAAAACGTTCCACAAAGTAATAGCACACCATTCGGGAACAATCCGCACGTTTTGGTATATATTCGGTATATGTAGCATAAAAACTGTGGGAGGAGTTAGCGTGCAAAATTTGGCTATAAGAATAATAATAATAATAATAATAATAATAATAATAATATATATGTGAGATAACAATAAGTGATCTTGCTATGCAAGAACACTTAATAATAATGTTTTTCTTTTATAATATGGTTATAATATATCTGTATTGGTTATTCATATATTAACCCATTTAATACATATATATCATTTATGGTAAAAGTCACAAATGTGATATCTAGTTGTATTGACATGAAACTGTTATGTTTATCATTAGAATAATGACTTCTCTTTCGTGGCATTTACAACCCAACTAAAGATGCGGGGTAAACTTTTTCAACCCATATATTTTAAGAAGCGCCAGGGTGTCTGGAGGACATTGACACTTGATTGTCAAACATTAAACAATTAATGGTATTTCATTAAGCCAAGGTCAGAAGGTTATGTCAATCACATTAAAAGTAATTTCTGATCCAATACTGCCCCTAAGAGGCTGAAATTGGTAATTATTCAAAATGGCGTTGGAATTCGTTGTCTTGGTGATGTGGAAACTCCATTGTCATATGACATCACCAATCACAGTAATGAGACCTACACACCCACTTTTGGGGTGAGATAAAAAGTAGAGACAGATAGCAGAGAGGGATCTGAGGTCTGATGGGAAAAGGAGCCATGGGAAGTCTAGAGTGAGATCTGAAAATGAGTTGGGAGAGACAGGAGCTGTCTATACCTCACTGAAAGATGGAGAAATGTAGGGAGGTTGGAAGAGGTCCCTCTGGGGGATTCATCAGACTCATAACGGAATCTTCTCAAACTGACAGACTCCTTAAAGTTCTGGTAAAGTATTGATTTTTCGATGTATACCTTTTTGGTAATTGAAATGTTTTTACATATACATTACTAAGACCATTTATATATATGGCAAAGAAAATTGGAGTTGTATTATTTTTAACTGCAGTATGAAATAATTATATTCCAAATATATTAAGAGACATACACAGTTTTGTTTGTCTTTAACCGCTTTAAAACCACTGGCCGATATACGTCGGCAAAAAGGGCACGTACAGGCAGAATCCCGTACCTGTACGTTGCCCTTTAAGAGGCGGCGGAGGCACTCGCACCTGCGGGAAGTTCCGTGACTTGGGCCACGGATCCCACGGACTCGATCGCCGTGGGGATACCTGCGATCGCCTCACGGAGAGGAAGAACGGGGAGATGCTAATGTAAACAAGCATCTCCACGTTCTGCCTAGTGACAGTGTCACTAAGCTCTGCTCCCTGTGATCGGAGCAGAGCTCAGTGACGTGTTATTAATAAAAATGCCATAAAACTATCCCCTATTTTGTAAACGCTATAACTTTTGCGCAAACCAATCAATAATCGCTTTTTTGCGATTTTTTTTACCAAAAATATGTAGAAGAATATGTGTCAGCCTACACTGAGGAAAAAAATTGTTTTTTTTTATAAATTTTTGGGGGATATTTATTATAGCAAAAAGTAAAAAAATATAATTTTTCGCTCTTTTTTTGTTTATAGCGCAAAAAATAAAAACCGCAGGGGTGATCAAATACCACCAAAAGTAAGCTCTATTTGTGGGGAAAAAAACAATTTTGTTTGGGAGCCGCGCCGCACGACCGCACAATTGTCAGTTAAAGCAATGCAGTGCCGAATTGCAAAAAGTGCTCTGGTCAGGAAGGGGGTAAATTCTTCCGGGGCTGAAGTGGTTAAAAAGTTGTTATTCCAATATATATTTAAAATAGATTCACTCTAAATTGAATATAAGCTTTGATCAAATTATCAAGCTGTGCACAATATAACAATTTTTTTTGTGCATTTAAGGCCCCTTTCACACATGCGGACCGTACATTAGATCAGTTCAGTCACGTTTTTTTATCATCAGTTGTTGTCAGTAAACATCAGTTTTCATCCATTTTCATTTCCGTTTTTTCGTCCGTTTACGTCCGTTTTTCATCCGATTACGTCCGTTTTTCATCAGTTTTTTATCCGTTTATGTCCGTTTTTTATCCGTTTATGTCCGTTTTTTATCCGTTTATTTTTTTTTCAAAAAACAGTTTTTCATGAATTATGGGAATTTTTTTGATGAAAAACGGATGTCAGCGGATCGGATGTGAACGGATCGTCCGCTAACGTCTGTTTTTCGTCCGTTCCGTTTTTTTACGGAACACAAAATAGGGTCTTCTTCCGTTCAGAAAAACGGACCTTAACGGAGACGGATGTTAACTGACGTTAGCGGATGATCATCCGCTAACATCCGCTATCCCATAGACAAGCATTAATGTCCGTTTTCATCCGTAAACGGACGTATGAAAAAACGGACGAACGGTCCGCATGTGTGAAAGGGGCCTAAGAGTGTAAGAAGTAAGATCTGTTTGTTTTGAGAAGAGATAAGGTAAACATAATTAAGAGTTACCAAGTCTCAAATATACCCAGTTATTCAAGAATTTAAATGTGGTATTTTGCTATAAGAAATGCGAATAATATTATCTGTAACCATCATTTACTCTGATATGTAGAAGTATATCCATTTATTTGTTTTATCACAAAATATACCTGATATTAATTTGCACTGTATTTTTAGTTAATAAATATATATTTTTAAGCAATATCATTTGTGTCACTTGTCTTTAAAATAGCACGGATAAACAAACTTGAATTTCTTGTTGGTATTGGTAGAAAATTGTAAATCTCCCAAATCAAAGATTTGCATATTTTCATAACTGTAATACTATTTTATTATTTCAGTATAAACATTCTGACAATATTATCACTCAAACCTGCATGGGGGCCATTGCTTTTTATTTTTCAGGCAGTTTACTACTGCTTTAAAAACCCTGCAAGTATAGAAACATATCTTGTTGAGCTGCAAGAAATGCACTCAACTCCTAGGTCCTGTTGTGGGTTGACAACACACAGCACTCTTGTGGACAGTGTGTTGTCAGCCCTCCCGGTTGTCATTTACTAAACTACTCAGGCACTCCCACACTCAGATCATTCAACATAAAAGCTAATCAACCTGTAATTTAAAAGGAATCACACACATGCTCTTCATCAGATCAACAGATTTTTTGCATTTCCCACATAGATTATAACAAAATTCTTCCAATTGTATATTTACCAGACCAAAATGAAGAATAAGATTGTTAAGATTTGCATACACTTTAAATATTGGAATACAAATCAGTTCAGAGATGTAGATCATTGCCACACCATACCAGTCACATGTCTCATACATTTGCATAACATATGTATGTAAGAGTGTTATTATTTTATTCTCCCTTTACATTCAATATGTTCAGTGTAATTAATTTGACAGTCATATTTAAGGATACATCATTGAATAATAGTATGCCATATTTCCTAGATAGGATGACACACAGGTGCTCCCCACTCTGTCCTCGATACGCTAGAACACACCTGTTTCCACAATCTACTCCACGGTTTAGGACCATTGAATCCCAGGAGTTTTTGAGAGAACCAAGAACTGCATTAAAGAGAAATTGAGATGGTCCCGATGTTCAAGTCAAATGTAAGTTTGGGTGTTCGTTTGTTCGTAGAACAAGTTCGCCCGCCGCAGAGTGCCCCATAATGCACTGTGAGATCACAATGCATTGACGGCTGCTGATTGGCCAAAGTATACACCTGACCTGCATGCTTGGTCCAATCACAGCGCTATGTGCTGTGAGAGCCATGATTGGGCAAAGGCAGGGGCACACCCCACACTATATAAGGCTGTGGCGGCCATATATAGTGAATGAATGAAGATTAGGCAGGTAGTGTAGTGTAGTGTGCAGTCAGTTAGTGTAGTATATATAATACACTTCAGAGTATATAATGCAGCTAGTGTAGTATATATCACAGTTCAGAGTATATAGTGCAGTCCATATAGTATATATAATACAGTGCAGAGTATATAGTGCAGTTTGTATAGTGTATATAGAATACAGTTCAGAGTACACCCTGTTCCAAATTATTATGTAAATTCTATTTCAGTGTCACAAAGATTAAATATTTAATTTTTCAGTTTAACTGAAACATGGATGGCATTGTGTCTCAGGGCTCTTTTGATCACTAAAAACAATCTCGGACACCTGTGATAATTAGATTGCCAGGTGAGTCCAATTAAAAGGAAAAACTACCGTATATACTCGAGTATAAGCCGAGTTTTTCAGCACATTTTTTTGTGCTGAAAGTGCCCCCCTCGGCTTATACTCGAGTCAAGCACTTTTCTGCAGCAAAAAAAAAAAATTTTCCGACCCGACTTTGGGGCCCCGTATCTCGGGGCCACTTGGGTCTAAGAGTCCCAAATTTGGCGTGCCAACCCAGTGGACCTAACACTATAACATATCCAAATATGGGAGATACGGGGCCCCAAAGTCGGTTCGGAAAATGTCATTCTCTGCTGCAGAAAAGTGCTTGACATTTTCTGACCCGAATTTGGGGCCCCATATCTCGGGGACACTTGGAGCTAGGAACCCCAAATTTGGCATTCAAACCCAGTTGAACTAGCACTACAACATATCCAAAGATGGGGTTCCTAGCACTAAGTGGCCCCGAGATACAGGGCCCCAAAGTCGGTTCAGAAAATGTCATTCTCTGCTGCAGAAAAGTGCTTGAGATTTTCTGACCCGAATTTGGGGCCCCATATCTCGGGGACACTTGGTGCTAGGAACCCCAAATGTTGTATTCCAACCCAGTGGAATTAGCACTACAACATATCTAAAGATGGGGTTCCTAGCACTAAGTGACCCTGAGATACAGGGCCCCAAATCGGTCAACTGTGTCCATCTGCATGGGCACAGTGAGGCTGCAAATGGGCATCGTTGACCCTCTTTTCCACTTACAGTAGCTGCGCATTTCTCACCCTAGGCTTATACTCGAGTCAATAAGTTTTCCCAGTTGTTTGTGGTAAAATTAGGTGCCTCGGCTTATATTCGGGTCGGCCTATACTCGAGTATATACGGTACTAAAGGAGGGTGTTCCACATTATTAAGCAGAGCACCATTTTCAAGCAATATGGGGGAATAAAAAGGATCTCTCTGCTGCAGAAAAGAGTGAAATAGTTCAATGCCTTGGACGAGGTATGAAAATATTAGATATTTCACGAAAACTTAAAGCAGAGGTCCCCCAATTTTTTTTTTTTTTTTTTTAAAGTCAGCAGCTACAAATACTGCAGCTGTTGACTTTTAAAATAAGGACACTTATCTGTCCAGGGTGCCCGTAATGTCGGCACCTGAGGCCGAACCCTCCCTCGGTCCTCGGGGGCTGATTCGGTAAGGAAATTAGGAAGTGAAGCCTTGAGGCTTAATTTCCTGGTTCCCTACTGCGCATGCGTGAGTCGCGCTGCACAATCCGAATGGTCCGTGCTGTCTCTGGGACTTGTGTGTCAACCAGCAGACAGCGGGGGATGGTAAGTGGTGTAGACCCCCTGCACCCCCCTCCCCCCTGAAAGGTGCCAAATGTGACACCGGAGGGGGGAGGGTTCAGAAAAGCGGAAGTTCCATTTTTCTGTGGAACTGCGCTTTAAGCGTGATCATCGCACTATTAAGAGATTTGTGACTGATTCAGAGCACAGACAGGTTTTTTGCAGATGAAGGCACATTGAGGAAGATTTCTGGCAGATCCATGCATCGGATCAAGAGAGAAGCTGCTAAAACACCATTATATAGCATCAAACAGATATTTGAAGCTGCTGATACCTCTGGAGTCCCTCAGACATCAAGGTGTAGAGTCCTCCAGAGTCTTGCAACTATGCATAAACCTTCCATTCGGCCACCACTAACCAATGCTCAGAAGCAGAAATGGCTGCATTGGGAAGACTAATTTTCAAACAGTCCTGTTCACTGATGAGTGCCGTGCAACCCTGGATGGTCCAGATGGATGGAGTAGTGGATGGTTGGTGGACGGCCACCCTGTTCCAACAAGGCTGCAATGTCAGCAAGGCGGGGGTGGAGTCATGTTTTGGGCCGGAATCATGCGAAGAGAGCTGGTCGGCCCCTTTAGGGTCCCAGAAGGTGTAAAGAGGACCTCTGCAAAGTATGTGGAGTTCCTGACTGACCACTTTCTTCCCTGGTACAGAAGGAACCCATGCCAAAAAAATCCACATGAGAGCCTTATCTGAGCATGCAGCCTGCAGGGCAGGAAAGGGGGGGCGAGAGGGTGCACCCTCCTAAACAATGCCAGGCTACATGCCCTCAACATGGGGGGTGCTCTGGGGCAGGGGGCTCTGCTCCCCACCCCAAAACACCTTGCCCCATGTTGATGGTGACAAAAGCCTCTTCCCCACAACCCTGGGCGGAGGTTGTGTGGGTCTGCGGGCAGGGGGCTTATAGGAATCCGGAAGCCCCCTTTAACAGCCCCTCCATGATACATTGTATCCCTACTCATTCACTCATATACTGTACGCTGATCGCCACCATTACTAGTAAAAAAAAAAAATTAATTAATTAAAAATGAAATAAATACATCCCATCGTTTTTTTAAACAAAAATATGTAGCAGAATTCTGTACATATTGGGCTAAATTGATGAAGAAATTAGATTTTTTTTTTTATTATTGTATATGTTTTATAGCAGAAAGTAAAAAAAATATATATTTTTTAAATTGTCGGTCTTTTTTTGTTTATAGTGCAAAAAATTAAAACCGAAGAGGTGATCAAATACCACCAAAAGAAAACTCTATTTGTGGGAAAAAAAGGACATACATTTTATTTGGGTACAGTGTCGCACAACATAGCAATTGTCTGTTAAAGTAAGGCAGTGCCGCATCTCAAAAAATGTCCTGGTCATAAAGGGTGGGTAAACCTTCTGGAGCTGAAGTGTTTAAAAAATAAAAAAACAATGTCCCCCTAATGTAGATTCATCATCAGTCACAATGCCCGCTGCGCTGGACCTGAAAAAAGAAACAAAATTCTGCCCGCGAAGATAGCTGTCGACTGCCTGCTCCTGTGTCTGACAGTTCTTAAATAGGTAAGGGGTGGTAAGGTGACATTGTCAGTTGGCTTCGCCAAGGTAGAAGCCGAGGGTGTGTCCAAGGTAGCAGCCAAAGGTTGTGTTTTTAAGGTCAGCATCTATGTTGTCATATCTGACACCCTGGAAGTTGGCTGACTTAAAACATGAATACCTGATTCTCTTGGGAAGCTTGTTTCTGAAGTTCCTCACCGTGTGTCTCCCAGGGAAGTAAGAAGCAGGTGCCTGGGTCACTTTGGGGTAATCCACCTTTTGCAATCCAAGCAGAAGAGTCAAAGGATATTGTAGTTTAACTGAAAGCCTTAATACTGCAGAGGCTAAAGCCTCGTACACACAATAAGATTTTTGGCAGGGAATTGTGTGATGACAGACTGTTGGCATAAAATCCGATCGTTAGTACGCTGCATCAGACAATTTTTGTCCAACTTTCCACCAACAAATGTTGGGTGGCAGGTAAGTATATTTTTGGCAAACAACAGTATGTTGTCAGATTTTCCTATCGTCTGTACACAAGCCTGTCACACAAAAGTTGAAAAGTACAAACACGCATGCTCAGAATCAAAGCTCACGAAACACGACATTAGCAGAAAGTGCCCAAGGGTGGCGCTCAAGAGCTGAAATTCCTAGTGTTTGTTGGCCGACAATTGTGTACCATTTGTATGCAAGACAAGTTCCTGGCACACGCCCTTCGGACAAAAGTCTGACGCTTTGTTGGCCAACAATCTGATTGTGTGTACGAGGCTTTAGTTGAAGGTGTGCTGTATCCTTTTTCCCCATTTTGCTGAATTGAATGCCGCTCTTAATGTTTTTTCTGAAGTGTCAGAGCTTTAGACTCAAGCCCAAAGTGTCCATCTTGGTCACCAGCCAGGCCACACCCATTTAAAAAAATTAAAACTTGATAAAATTACTTCTATTTATTTGATGATACTGAAATGTTGTAATGTGCCTGCTGATGGAGTCTGAAGCACAGAGGTAGGCCTCTCTTATCGGTCTGGCTAAGGAGCCCTGGTAAGGTAACAGGGAATGCCAGGGCACAGAGTGGTACGAGTGCCTATACAGTCTTCTGAGAGAAGATGCTGATGTGCATTAGGGTGCACAGAGATGACTGGTTGGATGCACACTTATGGAGGGACCAGAGCAGGAGGCAGGCATGGGTCAGCTGATGCAGGTGCGAGTTTGAGAGCCAAGGCAAGGTCAGACAGTCCAGGTCAGCAACGTTCAGGGAGATCAAGGTACAGACAGCAAGGAACAGATTGGTAAGCAATCAGGCCGGGTCCATAAAGCAAGGCAGATCATCCAAGGAAGTAGGAAGAAGAATAGTGCAGAGGCAAGCCAGGGGTCAGTACAGGCGTTGTTCAGGCAGAATCAGGTACAGAAGAGATCAGTAACAGAGGATCAACACAGGAACAGATGCACTGACACAGAGGACTAGCACAGTTTAAAAAGCCCACCTGAAGCCAAAGCGCACTCACATATGCGCATGCGCACGTGATCGTAGTTGGCACCAACTTGTGTACGTGCTCCTGTTACTTGGCCAAACGCAGGGGTTCTTAGGCTTATGCACCTGCATGTATGCAAACATCTTTCCTGACAAACTCGTTTTTTAGTAGGCCAAAATGTGCATAAAACAAAGGCCAGTACCCCTAGGGGATGCTTAAGGAGTGAAGATAGACACTTTAAACAAATGTATGCATGTGAAGAAATAGACACTTTAAACAAATTTATTGAAAAAATAAGTACAAACAAAAAATGAACAAGGGAATGCTCAGTAGGGCATGGTATGTTTGCAAAGAGAATATAATAGGTTGATACAGTTTATAACATGTCAAAGAAGCAAAAACATACAAAGCATTATGACAGAAATATAAACTTGCTTGGTACATAAGATAAGGAAGATGCCAACATGTTTCGGACTGTGGTCCTTTGTCAAGGCAATTTGTATCCTTAGAATCTCATCTAGATAGATGGAGGGTCATAAAGTTAGTCTCGGCATATCAATATATTACATTTGCACTAGGACAGATCTATATTGCTGAAGGAGATTAATCTCAGGGATAGAAAACAATGAGGTACTCACATGTCCTGCCAAGGCTCAATTATTTGTCATATAGGGGGAGCCACTGAGCGTGGTGTCCAGAGGGTCAAGGTATGTGCAGTAAAAACAAGCTGTGCTTCAGCACTGAGGTACAGGTAACCTGCTGAGAGCCCCCTCAGAATACAAGGTCCAGCATACAGGGTTTAGGGCTGGAAGCCCAAGTCCTGTATTAAACACAGTGGATCAGCCGGTGTATCACTGTAAAGCAGAGTGGGGTAGGAGTAATCAGAATAACAGGACATAGGAATAATAGTATTGTGGCTACATTGAAGTAGACCATGTATTTACCTGAGTATAAAATGGGAGTGTGAGATAGGAGGTCATCTCTGGTCAGTCAGCAGCATGGTACTGAGGCCAGAGTGTGAAAGGTTTATATGAGGTCAGGTAATGAGCAACAGCTGGGGATGGGTGTGTGTCAGCCATCCTGGATGCTGAGTGCTGATTGGCTGGTGTGTTTTTTGGGAGGCGAGCGTCAAATGACGCTGTGGAAACCTCCCAGTGTGGACCTCTGACGGGGCGGTGCCGGGCGCGGTCGCGTCAGCACGGCGCGGCCGCGTCCGGCGTCGTGACGTCACCGGCGCGGGACAGACGGACGCCTGCTTCCTGGTGCGCTCCGCTGTGGAGCGCAAACAGGAAGTAGACCAAGCAGTTGGTCTTGATGGGAGGCGGGGAGGTGACGCGTGCGCAGTAGAACTAATGCGCACGCGCACCTGGTCTTACCCGCGCCGGGTATTCAAGGGGAGGGGGAAAAAGGAAGCAGGTGGGGTACATTAAGTTGGTCCGAATGGGACAGGTGATGACATTGTGAGCAATGGGGGACATGCGGGCATATTGCATTTGGCAAGATAGTGATGACCATGGCTCAAAACATCAGGGAGAGGGGAGAGAGACATGTACCAACGAGTGCACAGTATATGATACATAAATAGAGATATGTGTCAATAATACATAGAAAAAAGCATATATCAGTGCTTATGCAGAATAGAGTACATAAACATATATTCATAATACAGAATACAGATAGTATAATTGGGTGTGGGTGCTTGAACGTTGGAGACCGTAGTTAAAGGTCTAGTTCACAAACTCCGGTCTCAAAACCCTCAAGATAGGGTTTGAAGTTGAAAGCTTCGTTGAGGCCAGGGGGGTAAGGTGGCATTGAGATGAAAAATCCAACGAAGTTCGCTCTGAAGGAGCGCTTTGTTGTAATCACCGTAATATCACTCCCCTCGGTTTGGGTACTCACATGTCCTGCCAAGGCTCAATTATTTGACATATGGTCCAGAGCTCTAAACGAGATCTTAGGAGTAATATCAGGGTGGACAATAGAGCTGTGTCGTCCCATGTATGGTAAATCGGGATCTCTTTGAGTGTGAAAGGTTTATATGAGGTCAGGTACGTGTCAGCATAAATTGGCTGGTGTGTTTATTGGGAGGCGAGCGTCAGATGACGCTGTGGGAACCTCCCAGTGTGGACCTCTGACGGGCGGTGCCAACTTACCGGCGCGGGACAGACGGACGCCTGCTTCCTGGTGCGCTCCGCTGTGGAGCGCAAACAGGAAGTAGACCAACGCCTTTTTCCCAAACATTATGTAAACTGTCGTTCTATTGGTATTGTTTACCTTTTGGAATGTGAATGTGGGTGCTTTTACGTGGGCAAGACCAAACTGCCATTCTGGAAACGAATTTATGGACACGTTACCAGTATTAACCAAAGAGATCCCGATTTACCATTGGGACGACACAGCTCTATTGTCCACCCTGATATTACTCCCAAGATCTCGTTTAGAGCTCTGGACCATATTCCCCCCCCAAACCGAGGGGGTGATTACAACAAAGCGCTCCTTCAGAGCGAACTTCGTTGGATTTTTCATCTCAATGCCACCTTACCCCCTGGCCTCAACGAAGCTTTCAACTTCAAACCCTATCTTGAGGGTTTTGAGACCGGAGTTTGTGAACTAGACCTTTAACTACGGTCTCCAACGTTCAAGCACCCACACCCAATTATATTATCTGTATTCTGTATTAGGAATATATGTTTATGTACTCTATTCTGCATAAGCACTGATATATGCTTTTTTCTATGTATTATTGACACATATCTCTATTTATGTATCATATACTGTGCACTCGTTGGTACATGTCTCTCTCCCCTCTCCCTGATGTTTTGAGCCATGGTCATCACTATCTTGCCAAATGCAATATGCCCGCATGTCCCCCATTGCTCACAATGTCATCACCTGTCCCATTCGGACCAACTTAATGTACCCCACCTGCTTTCTTTTTTCCCCCTCCCCTTGAATACCCGGCGCGGGTAAGACCAGGTGCGCGTGCGCATTAGTTCTACTGCGCACGCGTCACCTCCCCGCCTCCCATCAAGACCAACTGCTTGGTCTACTTCCTGTTTGCGCTCCACAGCGGAGCGCACCAGGAAGCAGGCGCCCGTCTGTCCCGCGCCGGTGACGTCACGACGCCGGACGCGGCCGCGCCGTGTTGACGCGACCGCGCCCGGCACCGCCCCGTCAGAGGTCCACACTGGGAGGTTTCCACAGCGTCATTTGACGCTCGCCTCCCAAAAAACACACCAGCCAATCAGCACTCAGCATCCAGGATGGCTGACACACACCCATCCCCAGCTGTTGCTCATTACCTGACCTCATATAAACCTTTCACACTCTGGCCTCAGTACCATGCTGCTGACTGACCAGAGATGACCTCCTATCTCACACTCCCATTTTATACTCAGGTAAATACATGGTCTACTTCAATGTAGCCACAATACTATTATTCCTATGTCCTGTTATTCTGATTACTCCTACCCCACTCTGCTTTACAGTGATACACCGGCTGATCCACTGTGTTTAATACAGGACTTGGGCTTCCAGCCCTAAACCCTGTATGCTGGACCTTGTATTCTGAGGGGGCTCTCAGCAGGTTACCTGTACCTCAGTGCTGAAGCACAGCTTGTTTTTACTGCACATACCTTGACCCTCTGGACACCACGCTCAGTGGCTCCCCCTATATGACAAATAATTGAGCCTTGGCAGGACATGTGAGTACCTCATTGTTTTCTATCCCTGAGATTAATCTCCTTCAGCAATATAGATCTGTCCTAGTGCAAATGTAATATATTGATATGCCGAGACTAACTTTATGACCCTCCATCTATCTAGATGAGATTCTAAGGATACAAATTGCCTTGACAAAGGACCACAGTCCGAAACATGTTGGCATCTTCCTTATCTTATGTACCAAGCAAGTTTATATTTCTGTCATAATGCTTTGTATGTTTTTGCTTCTTTGACATGTTATAAACTGTATCAACCTATTATATTCTCTTTGCAAACATACCATGCCCTACTGAGCATTCCCTTGTTCATTTTTGTACATTGTTTGAATAAACGTTTACTATTTCTTCACATGCATACATTTGTTTAAAGTGTCTATCTTCACTCCAAGCATCCCCTAGGGGTACTGGCCTTTGTTTTATGCACATTTTGGCCTACTAAAAAACGATATACAAATTTTGGGATGTGATAGACCAGTTTTGTATGTGCCCTCACCTACTTGCCCACCAAAATATCTTTTTACTTTAAAGCCCCATACACACGGTCGGACTTTTTCATGGATTCTGTCCGATCGGACAATGTTGTTGAAAAATCAGACCGTGTGTATGCACCATCGGACAGTGTACGTCGGTTTGTCCGACGGACAAAGTCTTATCTCCTGCTGGAAAGATTTGCCGTCAACACGGTCCGATCACACCAAATCCGATCGTGTGTACGGTTGTCCGACGGACAAAGTGCTACGCATGCTCAGAAGAAATTCTGTGATGGAAGCGCTCGGTCAGGTAAAACTACCTTTCCTAATCGACACAGCACATTCGTCACGCTGCAATGTTAAAATGTCTTTAATGCAGCGCATTCTCTTTTTCTTTACAATGCAACAAGAATGACATGTTTTAGCTGCTCCTATTCACCCGCACTTCTCACAAACTTAGTTCTTTATTACTTTGCAGCATTTATACACTACATGTTTATTTTTACTCAGATCGTAAAAGAATCTTTGTTATATTTTTACCATGATTTGTCTTTTTTGTTTTTTTTTTGGGAATACATCTTTGAAGGTTTTTTTTTTTTTTTTTTTGGAGGGGGGTTGTGTGTCTCAACTTAGCAAAACCACATTATTAACATTTGTATTTCTTGCTTAAATTTACTAGGAGTTTGTTGGTTGTTGGTGCCCCTTGTTAATTCTACTTTAGGATTAGTGAAATGTACCTGCCTACTCAAAGAAAAACTGTCATTGTAGAAAAGTAAAACACAATAGTCAATGATTATTTCAAATCAAAAAACATTTATTTAGGTCTCAGCAACAAACCAAAGAGGAACGCAGCCATGGTGAAACTTGGGGAATTTGCAAAGCCTTGGACACCCATGGCAACCATCATTTTTCAGGCTTTAACAATTGGGGGCATGAAAAGTACCTATCTAAATCATAAGGGAGCGCAATCTGGTCCTGAAGTCCAAAACATCCGGAACTGCAGCAGATGCCATCTAGGTCCCCAGGCTCTGGTCCTACGAGAGGCTCCATCTTCTCTCAGACCAGACTTAATCAAGGTCATCACTCTCTTGTCTTCCTTGTACGCTTCCTTCCACGCCGTGGTGCTGGTGCTGGTGGGGTGGCAGAAGGAGGAGGAGGAGGCGGAGCAAGATCACTCTCGCAAACATGTGTGAGGGGAGTCATCTCCCCAGCCATCCCCTCATTTAGGATTTTGAGGATGACATCCTCACACATGCTGCGTTGCCCCGCCTCCATACCCGTCATTTTACTGCCAACCAAGGAGGCAAAGGCCTCCTCGTAGGTGGGTGTGGCATATAGGGAGGCTGAGGCATCTCGGATCAGCTGGAGCGCTGACTCTCCCACCTCCCCCATGCTTTTCGCCCTTCTGTAGGGAAGGCGGAGGGGAGGGACTTGGGAGACAGTCAGGCTCCTACGCCTACCCCCCTGTTGGCTGCCACTAACCCCTGCCTCCTCCTGACTGCCACCTTCCACAGCCACCTCCTGGCTGAGGTCTTCCTGTGTATGAAAAAGGGACATAGTTTCAGTTATTTGTTCATCAAACACACACAATTCTCATCTAGTGACTGTTGCAAAATGTTTACAAATAGAAAACCATACAATTCTCAGCCCTGCAGTTTAGACTCTTCCCAAAAATGTCTCCAACACTACTGTCTGTTGATATGTCAATCACGTTAGGAACTAAGCAATTGGGGATCCTGAATTAACTGAACATCATTCATTATTCCCCAAAATGGTTACAAAACTACTATACCTGGAACAAGCTGGGCTCCTGCACATATTCCATACTGGAAGGCCCAGGTTGGTCCTCGGAATCCTCATCAGGGGTGGCGTGCGCGGAAGGACGCGTGCAAGGAAGAGTCGAGAGTGACTTCCTGACAGTAGCCTGGTCTTTGAGAAAGTGGAGCCTCTCATAGTACCAGAGCGTGGGGGCATAGACATCATCTGCTGCAGCTCCAGATGCTAGGGACTTCCGGACCTTATTGCGCTCCCGGAAATAGGTACTCTTCATGTTGTTAATCTTCACTTTTAAGTTTGCCACGGTTGCCATGGGCAGGTTAGGCTTTACAAATGCCACAAGTTTCAGCAGGGCTGCGTACCTCTTTGGTCTGTTGCTGTAGTCACGATGTTTAGGTTGCCATAAGAGGGGGAATTCCTGGTATTTATCAATGAAGAGGGGGAGAAAACTCACGTCGTAGAAGGCCTCCATCACCTCTGCAAGACACAACACCACACCAAACAATATAAATAATGTCAGCCTAAACTCTCCTAATCTTATCCATAAAGAAGCCTCAATTTCTAATAAGTCTAAGCTAGTTATGTACCAACGTCAAATTGTACCTTCGTTTCTAGCGATCGTCTCGTGCGTGAGATTTCTCTCCCCTCGTCTCCCAGATCGTGGCTACGACACAGGCGTGTGACGTTTTATGTACAGTGAGCATGCGTCAAACTCCGCCGGCCCCTGACGATCTTTCTCGTCTATTCCCCACCCCTTCTCTTTACGGCGCAGTGGGGAGAGCACATTGCGGGGACACAGCAGGTGCGCCCCAAATATCCCACCAACGAGGAGGAGGACGAGGAAAGTCCGGAGGCACAAACGTCCCGATCCCGGAGCCTGAAATTCAAGGCCTCCAATATGTCATTTGGAGAAATGTTGGAGATGGTGGACATATTAAAGAGGAGCGACTATGATGGGAAGTATGGCCCTTACCTCAACCCCAATGTCCGCAAGGCCAAGATCATGTCTAAAGTTGTGAGGAGGCTGTACAATCATTTTGGGGTACAACGATCCAAGGAGCAACTCAGGAAACGCTGGTCAGACCTGAAACTGAGGGAGGCCGATCAGTACAGAAAGATCAAGCGAATTCTTCAAAAAAGTAAGTAGTTGTGTTTTGTGTTTGATTTCTTGCTTGCATACTGCTCCATGTGGTTTGTTTTTTACAAAGTTGTACATTCCAAAATGGCCACTTTCATGTTCGTGTGTGCATTCGATCGTACTCAGCCTCGATCTTTCTGCCACTGTCATGGTCGTGTGTGTGTCCATTCGATCGTACGCAACCTCGATCGTTCGGCCACTTATAATACGATGTTTGGTTTTTTTGGTTGGGGAAAGGAAGTTTGTTCTCACTAGAAATGTCATCAAGAATGTAAAGCCAATTTATTCAATGTAAAGGAGAGGTCACCCAGTAGCTGTTTACCCATCTGGACTCTAGAGCACTAGTGCTGGGACACCCAAACCCCCTTTTTATTAGGCTTTTCCACACATGTGCTCCAGTGGATACTAGAGGGGTGTCTCCATCACACAAACTTCTACCAAAAAGCTAGTCAGTTTAGCACCTTTACAAAGTGACTACATTCATGTAGTTGGCATTTGTAACTGGCCAAACAAAAATAGTGTCCGTCACTTTCAAGCAATGTTTGTCATTTCCTATTTCTGCCCTCAATAGATTGTGTTGCTAAATCTTCCTTTTGTACATTCTCATAGGGGAGCGAAAACTTGGGCCGTCTGAGGAAACCCCAAAACCAACACCTCCCAAAAAAGGGAAAAGAGCAGAAGCAGAGGAGGAGGAAGGAGAGATCATCGAACTTGGAGAAATTGTCACCACAACAGGTGAGTGTGGGAGAACACAGCTACTGGTAAGCTAATCAATGTATGGCTGCCTCATTTCCAACACCCGATTTTTGTTTGTTTGTGGTTTTTAGGTGACGTGGATGTTGTGGAAGAAAAATCGCACTTTACCACAGAGAGTGCCCATGTACTCATCGGGGAGATAATGGTCTGCAATAGAGATCTAGATTACATAAAGCAAAACATCAATGATGTTCAACAAAAATTGAAGAACATCATTGATGTTTTAGGAAAAATATGAAAACGCACCAAGTAATTAACACACATTTGTGCCAGCTTCTGAACACATTTGCAACTTAAGAACTGTGTGAAATTTGGAACATGCACACATTGTGTCCACATGTGCTAGCTCCCATCATGGTGGATGAATGCCAACGTTTTTTTGGGGGTGCAACCACTTTACGAACTACGAAAGTGGTTGTGGTGAAGGGGTTGCACCCCCAAAAAACGTCCATTCATCCCCATGATGGAAAATGGCACTTTTGAAGCTTCTAGGCATGTGTTTTACCATCTAATGACCATTTTCAGACCCAAATTGTGTGCATGTTCTAAATTTCCACTTTCCAGGGGTGACCCCCCCATGTGATGAAGGCAAGATCAAACACACTTTGAACATATAGTCATGTCTGATCTTGTCTTCACTTTACAAAGTTGAACTTTCCAAGTTCATAGGTTCTGTTTTGCTCCATGCCTGGTTTTACCAATTGCGCAATGTTTGTAAACAATGTTGTAAATAACCAAGATGTTGTCAGTTTGGGCGTGAAGATTGTAAACGCACTTGTGAATGTTTTCCAAGTAAACTTTTTTATTTTTCTAAATGTGTGGCTTCCTTATTTCAAAAACACAATGCATTATGTATGTCAAATGTAAAGGATATGGGGGGCAATTGGTGTTATTTACTAAAGGCAAGTCCACTTTGCACTGCAAGTTTCTTTTCCAGGGCACTTTTTCACTGCACTTGTAGAGCATAGTGGATTTGACTTATGTAAATGACACCCACAGTGCTTTGTACGAAAACACGGAGCACAGCATTTTTGAGAATACACACATGTCTGACCTGGTGATGAAAAGGATTTTTTTTGGTGTCAGTTATGCAGTACAAACCTTATCTAGACCAAAGATTAGGTAGCAAACACACAACATGAGACTAATCTTTTTGGGAAGAAGAGACTGTTACCTCCTTTTGCCCAGAAAGTGCATTCCCACTGTCGAAGGCAAAGGGAAAAAATTTCACGGTAAAATAAGCTAAAAAGAATACTGAAATGACAAGAAATCATAGGTTGGTTGAAATATCAGATTTATTAAAAAATGCCTCTCACACATCGTCAGGCAGAGCAATGGCCCCCCTACCCACAAAGTACTCCATATATTGCTCGCGGACCGCGCGGGCATTTAGAGGGGGCAAGCCTGGACGTGCCACTTGAAGGGCTGTGAGGTCCGCATTTGGAGGGCCCTCCACATCTGGGCCAACGGGCACCACATAGTTCCTGTTATGTCTTTTGAGGAAGTTGTGCAATATGCAACAGGCAAGAACTATGTGGTTCAGTTTGTATTCCGCCAAGTTAAATGCCGTCAAGAACAGGCGGAAGCGGCTGGCCAGGATGCCAAAAGTGTTCTCCACCACTCTTCTGGCTCTGGACAGCCTGTAGTTGAAGACCCTCTGGTCTGGGGTGAGGGTCCTCATCGGGAACGGCCTCATCACATGGGGAGTCAACGCAAACGCTTCATCTGCGACAAAGACGAAGGGGAGTCCTTCTGCATTCTCCTCTGGAGGTGGCAAGCACAGACTGCCACTTTGGAGACGCCAGTAGAACTCCGTGTGCGTAATGGCACCACCATCCGAGATCCGGCCGTTCATCCCCACGTCCACATACATAAACTCGTATGTTGCCGACACCACCGCCAACATCACTACACTATTAAACCCTTTATAATTATAATAGTAGGACCCCGAGTTGGGCGGTGGGACGATGCGGACGTGTTTCCCATCAATTGCCCCTCCGCAGTTAGGAAAGTCCCAACGGCTGGCAAAGTGGGAGGCCACAGTCTGCCATTCCTGTGGCGTGGAAGGGAACTGTGGAGTGAAACAAGAAAAAAAAAATTAGTCACTTTGCACCTAAACATTGCAAGCAGATTAGACAATCAACATCTTGGAACAAGAGCATTGTTTAAAATTGGAGGCTGGAAAGTATTTGCACAGAAAAGTAGAGGCTCCCCTTCACAGATTACTCACCCCCCATCAATCCCACCACTTCTGATGGGCCATTGGCAATAACTAGGGTTTGGGGGGGGGGGGGGGGGGGTGGACAGGTAACCCTCTGCACTTCATTGATTGGCAAATGGCTCAATAATGTGTGCTAGTTTGGCCAGACCCTCTGTACTTAACACTATTGGCAGCCCCCAGGAAAGATAAAATAACATTTCAAACCCCCCCCCCCAAAAAAAAAAGGCAAGCACATTGGGACATTATGAAATTACCAAGCAAGCTAATAGGAGGGAAAGAACACAAAAAAATAGGAAATGGAAAGTATGGAGGCAGCCCCTTGCACTACATGCTTTGCTGAATTCATCCCTAAAGATGCCCTCTATAAAGAGGTAGGTATATAGTGTGTATGGACCTTGGGAAAGCCAGCAGATAAAGGATTGGTACCATCTGACAGAGCAGTTGGGGGAGGGGGTTCCTAATGAGTTTGCCCCCCCCCCCCCCCACCAAAAAAAAAAAAAAAAAAAAGGGGCTCTACATGAAGTAAACCACACAGCAAACATTTGTGCATATTGTAGGGGGTGTTTGGGGGCAAACAATACTATGCAGCAGACAAAAGACATTGCTTAAGTGGCTAGGCCATAGGTGTCTATTGGGGCAGAAGAGCATGCTGGGGAGGTAAGTGAAGGGAAAAATGCATGAAGGAGAAAAGGGGCACAGCATATTAGAGCATATTGCAATCATGGTATTTAGGGAAGGAGGTCAAAAATACAAGTCATTAGCAAACAGAGCATACATAGAAGGGAATAGTAAAGGAGAAATGTTACCTTAATATAGTCCTCCTGCAGGACCTCGATGATGGCAGAACAGGTCTCTGGAATAATGATTCCCAGGGCCTGGGGAGAGATACCTGAAGAGAACTTCAAATCCTGAAGACTTCTCCCTGTCGCCAAGTACCTCAACGTGGCAACAAGCCTCTGCTCCGGAGTAATGGCTTGTCTCATGCAGGTATCCTGCCGGCTGATAAAGGGGGTCAGCAAAGCCAAAAGACGGTGAAAATCGGGGTCCGTCATCCTGAGAAAGTTCCTGAAATCATCAGGATTATTCTCCCGGATCTCACGAAGCAAAGGCATGTGCGAGAATTGGTCACGCTGAAGCAACCAATTCTTGGTCCACATACTCCTCGTCACTCTGTTCATGGACGGGTCTTGGGTCAAAGCTAAAAGCCCGACACCAATTCCGCGTACAGCACGAACTCGGCGACGAGTACGCACAGGAAACATCGCTCACAAGGTCACAAAAGGTCGGCTGGTCAGAACGGACAAACAGAAAGCACCGATAAACAGCAAGGCCTGAAAGAACGAAATGAATACCAGAAACGAGCAGACAATAAGCAGTGCAAATCAAAGCGTCCTATATCAAGATATAGGCCGCAATGACCAACAAATGCAAACTGACTACACGCACTAATAAACAGATACGCACGACAAGCACAAACTGAAGAGCAGTAACGATCTGAGTCAGAAAACTGAGAAGCGCGAATCTTAAGTCACCAAACTTCGACTAAATCTCGATAAACACGGGATCAGCAGAAGGAGCCCAACGGGTGCCTGACGTGGTGCTGAACTTCCCTTTTCTAATCTCGTGGACGACGACTTACGTCACGACGTTCTTGCAGACCGGATATTCCGACAACGTAGTCCGACCGTGTGTACGCAACACCAACATCGGACAAAGTACGACGGACAGGATCCGACCGACCTGGTCCGCGGATTGTCCGACCGTGTGTATGGGGCTTTAGATGTGTGTATGCGGCATAAGGCTCCTCTCCTGATTTCTCAGTCCGATCCAAACTGGCGCAGTCACACCGCTCCTTCCGTTGACCGACGACTGTAATGCAGGAAACCTCCAGAAATCTTGGGTCCTCGGGTCCATCCGCATGCTGGTTCAGCTGGCTGTGCTCTGGAACACCTCAGAGGCTGATCAATTCTGGTTTGCGCCTTACAGGCCGCAGTCTCCCGGTCACTCACACAGACCTCACTGCAGGCAGGTATTGAATGGCGTTCCAAGAGGCCGAAATATGGCCACGCTGTTCCTTTTATTCCTGCTCCCAGCATACAGTGCGGTAACTTGGCTTAGTGGGTCTGTGACTTGGCATTGTGGGTTTAGTAGTTCCCAAACTAAGTTAACACATGACTTCTGCATTAAACTACATCTCACACAATGCTCTTTAGCGCTGCCTCACAAAAACCCAAACAAAGTCTTTATAGCATACAAAGGACACTAGAGGGAGCCAAACTCATTTGTAACCAGCACGTCTGTATTGCCTATTTTAGCAAAGCATGGCTACACTAATATATATCTCACATCCCAGAGCCTAGCACACACTGGGTGGGGATTGGAGAAGGATATCTACTGGCTATCATACTTCATCCTTAATCAGACTCCCTTTCCTCTCCCTTTTTTCTCTTTTTACTTTTTTGCACTACCTTTTTGCATTTATATACTCAAAGAGACAATATTTCTATACACTTTTCAATATTTTGGATGCACTTTATTATTGGATTATTCATTCTTGCTATTAATTTGTTGGATTATTTTTTAATAATATTGTATTGCACTGTTTGCACATTGGAAAGTGATATATATATATATATATATTAGCACTTTATATTTAAGTATTGTTTTTGAGTATTGAGCGTTGCTTCACTATATCCTATATTACAGAAAAAATGATTAATGCGCAACTGCTAAACGTGCCTAATGATTAGGCTCATTTACATGCACTTAGGCACATAAAGCACTTTTTCTGCCCAAACTCTGCGGCTCCTGGACACACTGGCTGTGGGGGGGGGGGGGGGGGGTCTGCCTCCAAACACCCCTTTCTCTAAATGCCTATATGTGCATGGACACATAGGTTAACATGCAGTGACACAAACAAAATAAAATGCCTAATGCCCCTAGAAGCAACAGAACAAATGTACAGTGTGCAACAAGCCAAAATTTTGTGGAAAGACCACATTTTCCTTAGTAAGGAAATCTTTAGGAGGTTTTGTTGATAAATTAAATTGAAGTGTGTAGGCAATTAACATTTTGCTTCATGATTTATACAGAGAATTTTACCATTAGGATGTAAATATTCATTTTTAGATTAAATACGCTTGATTGCTGTTCACAGTGGCAGCTGGTGAAGTTTTAGGATGGGGGGTGTCAGACCCGTCCTTCCTTTCTGACCCCTTCCCACTTCTCATAAGCCCCCCCCCCCTTATATAATCCACCCACTCCGTCCCTTGTATTCCACTTGCTTCAACCCATAGTGTCAGGAGTATTTAGCTCAGCATCACAGGACAGAGTATACAGCCCCAGCATCACAGATCAGGGTATATAGCTTGGCATCACAGGGCAGAGTATACAGCCCTAGCATCACAGATCAGGGTGTACAGCTCCACATCACAGATCAAAGTATATAGCTCAGCCTCACAGATCAGGGTATACAGCTCAGCCTCACAGATCAGGGTATATAGCTCAGCATTACAGATAAAGGTATACAGCTCCACATCTCTGATCAGGGTATATAGCTCCACATTACAGGTCAGGGTATACAGCTCCACATCACAGATCAGGTTATATAGCTCAGCCTCACAGATCAGGGTATATAGCTCAGCCTCACAGATCAGGGTATAGAGCTCAGCCTCACAGATCAGGGTATACAGCTCCACATTACATATCAGGGTATACAGCTCTACATCACAGATCAGGGTATACAGCTCCACATCACAGATCAGGGTATGCACCACATTACAGAGCAGGGTATACAGATCCACATTACAGATCAGGGTATACAGCTCCACGTTATAGATCAGGGTATACAGCTCCACATCACAGATCAGGGTATACAGCTCAGTTTCAGGGTATACAGCTCAGTCTCATGGTATACAGCTCAGCCTTAAGGTATATAGCTCAGCCTCAGGGTATATAACTCAGCCTCAGGATATACAGCTCGGTCTTGGGGTACATAGCACAACCACAGGGTATATAGCTCAGCCACAGGGTATACAGCTCAGCCACAGGGTATACAGCTCAGCCACAGGGTATACAGCTCAGCCTCAGGGTCAATAGCGCCACATCACAGATCAAGGTATGTATCTCAGCCTCAGGCTATACAGCTCAGCCTCAGGGTATATAGCTCACGCCAACCCCCGCCCACAGCGCGTGATTGACAAACACCAACCACCACCCCCCGCCTGTGGCGCAGGACTAAAAACTACCACCTTCCTCCTGCTGTCAGCATGTGGGAACCTACCCGATCCAGGCCTGGGGCTGTGGTGTCCTCTCCTTAACTCGTGCATGACTGGGGCTCTGGTGTCTGCTCCTACCGCATCTCCTCTCTGTTTCTCCAAAGCGCTAGGCATCCAATAGGATCGCCTGACGTTTTGGCCAATCGGGAAACTGGTCTCACCACCTGCCTCCTGATTGGCTGGGAGGAACGTTAGTGTAAAAATAATGAAAATGAATTTGCTATGGTCAGACAACCATATGGATTGCCCCGAGCCTGCCCTATTTTGAAGCCTATTAGAGCCTCTAGCTCTAATCACGTGCTTAAAAAAACATCGACGAACAGCGAACATTATGCGAAAGCCGCGGAACATTGTTAAAATCTATGGGACACGAACATGAAAAATCAAAAGTGCTCATTTTAAAGGCTTATATGCAAGTTATTGCCATAAAAAGTGTATGGGGACATGGGTCCTGCTCCAGGGGATATGTATCAATACAAAACAAAGTTTTAAAAACTGCAGTTTTTTCATGAGCAGTGATTTTAATAATGCTTAAAGGTAAACAATAAAAATTAAATATTGTGCCTGGGGGGTGTCCTTTGTATGCCTGAAAAGCAGTGCATATTTCCCGTGTTTAGAACAATACCGCAGAAAAATGAAATTTCTAATGAAATTTCTAAAGGAAAAAATCGAATTTAAAAGTGCTTATATTAGATAAAAAACATTGAAAAATTAGTATGGGAGTATGGGTACCCGGGTCCATGCAAAAAAAAGTTTTAAAAACGTCCATTTTTAAAACTAACGGTGACCTGCCTCCTCTGATGTCACGTGACCTCAGAAGGAGCGTGGTCCCCAGTTTATGTCACCGGATGGCCCTGCCCTCAGCTATATAACAGCTGTCATTGCCAAGAGGATTCAGTCAGTGGGAGCCTCCCATGGAGGCGGAGTTGTTGCAGTTTTTTTCTTTTTTCTTGGTCCGTCTGCGATGTGATCGAGGATGAATGGACATTGCGGGACAGTTTTTTTTTTCAATAAAGGACTTGTCCCAAGCTGTCTCTTGTCATTTTTAACATACTGACACTTGTTTTGGTGAATGAGTAGGGGTACAATGTACCCTAAACCCATTCACATAGGGGGGCAGGATCTGGGGTTCCCCTTGTTAAAGAGGGCTTCCAGATTCCGATAAGCCCCCCGCCTACAGACCCCCATAACCACTGGGCAAGGGTTGTTGGAATGAGGCGCTTGTCCCCATCAACATGGGAACAATGTGTTTTGGGGGTGACCCCAAAACATCCTTCCCATGTTGAGGTCATGTGGCCTAGTATGGTTCAGGAGGGGGAGCACTCTCTAGTCCCCCCCTTTCCTGCGGCCTGCCAGGTTGCATACTCGGATAAGGGTTTTGGTATGGATTTTTGGGGGACCCCTACACCTTAAAATCAATACCAGACCTGAAGGGCCTGGTATGGATTTTTGGGGGACCCCTATGCCATTTAAAAAAAAAATGGCGCAGGGTTCCACTTAATATCCATACCGGACCTGAAGGGCCTGGTATAGATTTTGGGGGGACCCCACACATTTTTTAATTTTGGTGAGGGGTTCCCCTTAATATTCATACCCATGCCGTTTTTTTCAATGATTTTTATCTGTATTGCCGGTATCCGACAATTCATAACAGCCGTGAGCAGTTTTAAATTACTTTTTTTTTTTCCTTTTAGAAATGTAATTTTGCTGTGGATTTGTTCTAAACATGAGAAAAATGCACTACTTTACAGGCATACTAAGGACACCCCCCAGGTCCCCATGCCGTTTTTTTTCAATGATGTTTATCTATATTGCGGTAATCCATCCCCTTTAAGACATGGCATTGTGGGCACACGCGATCATGTCACGGAGCGGCAGAACGGGGAGATGCCTATGTAAACAAGGCGTTTCCATGTTCTGCCTAGCAACATGACAGAGATCTGTTGCTCCCTGTCATCAGGAGCAGTGATCTCTGTCATGTTGTAGTGAGCCCATCCCCCCTAGAGTTAGAATCACTCCCTAGGACATACTTTCTTGCCCCCTAGTGTTTAATCTCTTTCCTGCCAGTGTCATTTACACAGTAATCAGTGCATTTTTAGAGCATAATAATAAGCTGAATAAATGACAAATGATAAATAATAAATGGTAAATGGTCCCAAAATAGTGTCAATAGCGTTTGATGTGTCCACCATAATGTCGCAGTCATGATAAAAATTGCAGATCGCTGCCATTAATAAAAAAAAAATTATAATAAAAATGCCTTAAATCTATCCCCTATTTTGTAGACACTATAACTTTTACGCAAACCAATCAATATACGCTTCTTGGGATTTTTTTGTATTACCAAAAATATGTAGAAGAATACATATCAGCCTAAACTGAGAAAGAAATTTGTTTTTTTTTTTTTTTTCTATATTTTTGGGGGCAAAAAGCAAAAAGCAAAAAATATTGTTTTTTTTTTCAAAATTTGTGCTCTTTATTTGTTTATAGCACCAAAAATTAAAACCGCAGAGTGATCAAATACCACCAAAAGAAAGCTCTATTTGTGGGGAAAAAAGGACGTAAATTTTGAGTGCAACGTCCACGACCGCGCAATTTTCAATTAAAGAAACGCAGTGCCGCATCACAAGTAAATTCTTCCGGGGCTGAAGTGGTTAAACAATTTATCCATTAGTCATGAAGGATTATACTACTTGATTGATATATAGAGTTGTGAGTTAACCACTTGACCACTGGGCAGTTAAACCCCCTTCCTAACCAGACCAATTTTCAGCTTTCGGTGCTCTCACACTTTGAATGACAATTACTCCGTCATGCAACACTGTACCCAAATGAATTTTGTGTCCTTTTTTTCACACACATAGAGCTTTCTTTTGGTGGTATTTAATCACCGCTGGGTTTTTTATTTTTTGCGCTATAAATCAAAAAATACTGAAAATTCGGTAAAAAAATAAAATAAATTCTTTGTTTCTATTAAAAATTATTGCAGAGTATTGGCGAGTATTGGTAGAGTATTGGCGAGTATTGGCGAGTATTGGCAGAGTATTGGCGAGTATTGGCAGAGTATTGGCGAGTATTGGCAAGTATTGGCAGAGTATTACAGTGTTGCACAGTATTGGAGTATTGCACAGTGGTTGCAGAGCATTGCAGTGGTGGCAGAGCATTGCACAGTGGTGGCAGAGCATTGCAGTGGTGGCAGAGCATTGCACAGTGGTGGCAGAGCATTGCAGTGGTGGCGGAGCATTGCACAGTGGTGGCGGAGCATTGCACAGTGGTGGCGGAGCATTGCACAGTGGTGGCAGAGCATTGCACAGTGGTGGCAGTGTATTGCACAGTGGTGGCAGTGTATTGACCAGCGCTGTGGGCACTACACATCCAGACCACAGCGCTGGTCCCGTCTCTCCCCCTCTCCGCTTCTCCCTTCTCTGTACCGATCGGTACAGAGAGGGGAGGGAGGAACCGGCGTCATGACGTGACGCCGGTTTGTGTACATGTGATCGCTCCGTGGTAAACGGCCGCTATCAGCGGCTGTTTACCGTGATCCGTGATGCGCCGGGTCCTCGGGACCCGGCGGTCACGGATGTCCCGAGTGCGCGCCACAGGGAAACCCGACCGCGCTGTAGACGTCTTTCGACTATAGCGCGGTCGGCATGTGGTTAAATACACAATCTCTTGCAGTAGTCTGGCTTAAGTTACAGGGCAAGTGAGAGTGAACGAGCGTTAAAGGGGTTAATTGCCACGCCCTGTTTCAAAGTGATGATGAAATGCGTCAAGTGACCACGCAGCTACCTATGCCGTCCAATCAGCTGTCATCTCAAATCAGGAACTCCACTCCTTGAAAGAACAGCAGCGTGGTGAGAGATAGACACATGAGTGAGACAGGATTGATTGCTATATGCTTGATATTTTTAAATGATTTGTAAGTGCACATTTGTAAGGGGGGATTTTTTAAATCATTTAAATCTTTACTGTATTACGCTATGTGTACACTCTTTTATTGTTACAAGCAATATCTAGATGGAAGGATACAGTGCCTGTATAAGGAATTAATTGATACAAGCACATTTTCTTGATTCATCTGGTAAGTTCATTACCACAGGGGAGTTTTCACACGTGGTGTGGGGACAGGATTCAATTTGGACTCATACCCCATATGAACTTTATCGATGGACTTATGATTTGTTCATTTAATTTTGGACACTATCTTTCTAGTTGTAAGTTTTAGCGCTGCTAATGTTATAGTTTCACTGTAGCATATTTGAGATACTTAAAGGAATAATTCATTTTTATTGTTTCACTTTAAGCATTATTAAAATCACTGCTCCTGAAAAAATGGCAGTTTTTAAAACTTTTTTTTGCATTGATACATGTCCCCTGGGGCAGGACTCGGGTCCTCAAACACTTTTTATGGCAATAACTTGCATATAAGCCTTTAAAATTAGCACTTTAGATTTTTCATGTTTGTGTCCCATAGACTTTAACGGTGTTCGCTTGTTTGTACAAATGTTTTGTCTGTTCACATGTTCTGGTGCAAACTGAACTGGGGGGCTCATCCCTAATGGAAACCTTGCAAGAAGATTTGAACAAATGAATGGGATGGGCAACTACATGGCAAATGAGGTTTAATGTGGAAAAAATGTAAAATAATGCATTTGGGTGGCAAAAATTTGAATGCAATCTACTCACTGGGGGGGGGGGGGGGGGGGGGGGGGGGACCTCTGTGGGAATCAAGGATGGAAAAGGACCTGGGGGTCCTAGTAGATGATAGGCTCAGCAATGGCATGCAATGCCAAGCTGCTGCTAACAGAGCAAACAGAATATTGGCATGCATTAAAAAGGGGATTAACTCAAGAGATAAAGCGATAATTATCCCGCTCTACAAGACTCCGGCCTCATCTGGAGTATGCTGTCCAGTTCTGGGGACAAGTTCTCAGGAAGGATGTGCTGGAAATGGAGCAAATACAGAGAAGGGCAACAAAGCTAATAAAGGGACTGGAGGATATTAGTTATGAAGAAAGGTTGCAGGCACTGAACTTATTCTGTCTGGAGAAGAGACGCTTGAGAGGAGATATGATTTCAATATACAAAGACCATACGGGTGACCCCACAATAGGCATAAAACTTTTTTGCGGAAGGAAGGAAGTTTAATAAGACACGTGGCCACTCATTAAAATTAGAAGAAATTAGGTTTAACCTTAAACTGCGTAGAAGGTTCTTTACTGTAAGAGCGGCAAGGATGTGTAATTCCCTTCCACAGGCGGTGGTTTCAGTGGGGAGCATCAATAGTTTCAAAAAACTATTAGATAAGCACCTGAATGACCACAACATACAGGGATATACAATGTAATACTGACAAATAATCACACACATAGGTTGGACTTGATGGACTTTGTTTAAACCTCACCTACTATGTAACTATTTAACTATGACACCTGTTGGGGTGTTAATTGCCTAAAAGTTAATTCCCCTTGCTACTCACTACAGAGTTTGAATGAATCAAAACATAAAATCGGATTCAATTCATTGTCATAGATCCTCCCCTTTCAGGATGAGTAAAAAAACAGCAGCCTCAGTTCATGGTTTTTAAAATGAGCTATAATATGAATAGCTGTGTGAGCCAGCAAGACTCCAAGTTTCTGAATAAATCACAGAACACACAAGATTCTGCTATGTATCATGAGCTTTTTGTAAGTCAGCATGACTCTGAGTCTGTGAATGACTCAGAATCTCAGAGAGCACACAAGATTCTGTTTAGTATCATGAACTGTATGTGGGCCAGCATGACTCACTGAGTACCGTATATGAATGATTTAGAGTCTCAGAGAGCACACAAGAATCACGATGTTGTCTAGTAGTAACCAGTAAGATAAGTGAATTGGTAAAGAACAACCAGGATGTAGAGCCTACATTAGTAATGTCCAAAATGGCTGCTCCTGTACATAGATATAGCTAGAAACAATAAAAGGAGTGTAACGCCTTTTAAGCAAGGGTGTAACAATATTCAAACATAAAAACATGTAAACACATAATTATTGTTACTAGACTAAAAAAAACAGTCCATGTATACTATTTCAATCAAACAAGTAATAAGGGACCCCTTGACAATGTAATTTTGAATGAAGGACATTGTCGGGGCGTGGCATTCGGCCACCGACATCTCACTGCTGAGCGATTCCGGGTCGCCAGCAGCAATCTATGTAAGTTTTTATTGGTTTATTTTGCACTTGTGTATTTAAAAAAAAAAACCTCACTAAACTATGAGTATACTTCTGTGCCCTACATGAGTTTATTTATTCCCAGTGGGATCCCAATATGAATTATTGGCGGAAGCGATCCACTACGTGATATTCAGAGGGACCTCCATATGTGTTTGAAGCTGTCATGCTGCTGTAACCGCAGCTACTATATTCAGAGAGTTTACAATCTTTCCATTGGTGGTGGTTTATTTGATTGGACACTATTGCCCTGCTGTTTGCTCACTGGATAGATGGGTCTATCATGGACTATTACCTGTTTGATGGAATTACATGGACTGTTTTTTTAGTCTAGTAACAATACTTATGTGTTTACATGTTTGTATGTTTGAATATTGTTACACCCTTGCTTAAAGACGCTACACTCCTTTTATTATTCATGCTATAAGTTGAGTATTCTTCTTATGTGTTAGCTGCCTTGACTTTTAGATATTAGTTAAACACACAGTGCAGAATTCCCACATTACATAGCTAGAAACAAACTCTTTCATATGTACAGTAAATCTAAAAAAAAAAAGACTTTCATTTTCGTGGAATGGGACTGGTATTTCTAGTTCAAAAACAGCTTTAGTAGTTCCAAGATATCAGTTTAGTCATTGATAGTAATGTCTAAATATTATGCCGCGTACACACGGTCGGACTTTCCGGCATAAAATGTGCGATCTGAGCCTGTTGTCGTAAATTCCGACCGTGTATAGGCACAAAATTTGAGATCTGGTTCTCAAGTTTTCCGTCAACAAAATTTGTTTGCGTAAATTCCGATCGCGTGTACGCAATTCTGACGCACAAAGTGCCACGCATGCTCAGAATCAAGCAGAAGAGCCGCACTGGCTATTGAACTTAATTTGTATCGGCTCGTCGTAAATGTTGTACGTCACCGCGTTATTGACGTTCAGAATTTCTGGTCCTAATCAACATTCTGGCATTGCTGTAATAGTAAAATGAAGATATCTGAACATGTAGCAGCATCTATAGTCATTTGCTTTTAAAAGTCATTATTCATATACTCTGTACTTAAGTTTGTACACCCCCATATCCAGTATAAACCGTGTTTACTATTCGATTTTAGAAGTATCTTTACTTTGAGATGTAAAAACTGTATTGTTAGCATACATAAATGTTCCATTAGGGAAGAAATCAGGCTGACTTTATTCCTTGGATAATTTAGACCACTATCAATTTATTCATTTCCTGAACTTCTGATCTCAGCACTATTCAAATCAATAGATTTATTCTCCACTGCTCCACAAAATCATTACTGGCACAATATTCTTTTGTTAGATACTGTGTCAGCCATATGAGAGCATTTTCTCAACAAATCATTAGAAGAAGATGTTATTAAAGAATAAATCACATGACATGTTGCAGATTCTGACTTATGTTATTTATGAGGCCAGTCTGCATTTTCTGTTACATTGGCTGCAGAAAGAAAGATACATTTGGTCACAAAGCTCCCCAGCAATGTCATTGAGAAACTATGGATTTATAATGTCTGCTAAACTGCTGAAATACAAATTCTAAGTACATTCTATTCTGTACAGTGCATTATGCAAAACTGAATTTCATTTAAAATAATTTTTCAGCTTATTCAGATGTATACTTTAGCTGGGCATCAGTCTACTAGCCCACTCATAATCAACAACCAGATGGTTTTACTTTTTAGGTTGGTTCATGCACTAAAGGACAAATGCTGAAAACAGAAAACAGCATCTTATAACAAGCTCCTCAGGACTTGGATGGGTTAGATACCCATCCAATGATCTCAGATCCATTTGTTTCATGCTAAATTATTGGTTAGCCAATTTTAGAAGGAACAGTCAATTAGCTAGTTTAGAAAATGTCTTCTGACTGCTAACAATGCTGCTTTCTTTATTAATTTAAGATACATAAATGTTTGGCAGTATTGAACATTCATGTTTTAAAATGCTGTTAAGGGCAGTTGGATTGTGCATGTGTATCTGACTGCCCTCTGAAATCTATGGGTGCTCTCAGTTTGACAATCTTGATATTTAGTGTGTTGTTACTAGACTGAGCAAGCCTGAGCTATCAATAAGTATCTAACCCATCCAAGTCCTGAAGTGCTTGTTATAAGGTAAGGTTTTAAAAATGTAAAATATTTGGGTCACAGAGGGTGCTTGCATGCAGCAGACGGATATATCGGCTGCTTGATTTCTCTGCTCTGTGCTGTATGAGCAGATTCCACAGCAGATCAGGCTCAAATCCCCTGCAACTGCACTCTCAACTACCCGACAGGTAACAAAATCTCCTCCTCCCGTATCAGCATCAGCAACCCAAATCCAGGCTGAAACAGTGTTCCCAGCTGAAACCACTCTCTACCACCACCACCGGTAGACAAAATGGCAACTGAACTTATGACTCCTGACAAGACCATGCATCCCTCCTTGTAAGGCTTAGCCTCCCTGGAAGACAGCCTGCAGCAATATCTATTAGCACTTATAAGCACACAAGATAATTCTGCTGAAAAAATGCAGAATAAATGTTCGGGAGGAGATAGTGGCTGAATCCCGTAAGCTTTCCTCTGAGCTGGTCAAAAGCCTTAAAAGAGCTTGACCATTATGTACATCAACTGAAATAAAGACTTGATACAGCTAAAACAGTTCTGGAAGGCCATGAAAAAAATATTGAAGACCTTCAATCATACTTAACCCCCTTTAGGATAAGCAAGAAGATGCAAAAACCAAGCCCTCAGAGATACCCAGAGAATCCGGGATCTCCCAAGAACTATCACAGACTTGCAAGGTACAACCACAGCCTTCTTTAAGGATTCTCCACCCAACATCCCACCTGAACACTTGGAATTCGACAGAACCCATTGTGCCTTAGCCTGCAGACAACCTGTAGCCCCCCCCCCCCCCATCTCCAGGGATGTCATTGTAAAGTTTCACTTTTACCGCACTAGGGAGAGACACCTACAGGCAGCTTGAGACTGCCAAGATCTCAAATTTCAAGAACATAATCTCTAGCTTTTTGGATATATTTTTTCAATTTACCTTTGCTAAACAGAGAATTCTGAACGCTGTCCATTTTTGCTTTTTTGCACTTCATTTGGACACATATTGATGTCCCAATGATTGAAAGAATTTGAGAATGATAGATCTCCTACCTAATGTTGTTGACCAGTCCTAGAACTTCAGGGGACTATCCCCTCTTATTTGACTCATTTGGTCTCACTACCTAATTTTTTAATGCCATTTGTTAGAGTAAGTACTTTTGAGATTTTAGGATCTCAGATTCAGGAAGGGCTACTGTATGTTGAAGGTGAGCGCTTCTTGGGTCCCCTGCTTTACATTCTTGAAATCCTCCAAAAACTTTCTCTCAACTGTCTGAATAGTTTTGCTGTTCTATACTGCCTATATTACCTATATTTAAAGCACCATTTACAGTTGAAAATACCCACACTTTACACCTTTAATTTGCTCAGGGCTGCACTATTTACCTTGAACTCTGATTTGTGGAGATTATCAAACCCCCAGTCCAGGCAAATAAGACATCATAAAGTCTATTTTTTTTTTTAACATTTTTTTTTTAAGTTTTGATAAATACAAATAACTAGGATACAAACAAGATGCAGGTTCTCTGCATAGGACTTTGGGATGTACAGAGTGTTCAATTGTCTATTAAACCTATACACAGTGCTAATACACAGTAATAAAAATAAGTGAGCAATGGTTGATGCAAATATTAGTGAAAAGATGACCAAGCAAGTGACCAGTGAAAGTTCAATAGTGTGCAAATAAACAATAATTTCTAATTGCAGATAATCTTCACAGGTGCTGCTGTTGCTAGAAAAAACCAAAGTGCTGGAGTGCTCTAATATCCACACAGGTAATCCATGCTCCACCCCCCAAGTAGTTATACTCACCAGATGTGGTGGACCCCTCAGGCAGTGCTGCGTGTGGGTCAGACAGGATTAAACTGGTAAGCAGGGTGGTGAGACGCCAAATCCATAGTATAGTTCTTCCTGTGGTGTTATGCCACATACACACGACTGGACTTTCCGGCAGACTAGGTCCGACGGAATCAGTCCGTCGGACAATCCGATCGTGTGTGGGCTAACCTGATAGTTTTTCATTTAAAAAATCAGATGGACCTAGAAATAGAACATGTTTCAAATCTGTCTGACAGACTCAATCCCTATCCGGAAAACCGTTCGTCTGTATGCTGGTCCGATGGACCAAATATGACGCAAGGGCAGCTATTGGCTACTGGCTATTGAACTTCCTTTTTTAGTCCCGTCGTACGTCATCACATTCAAAACTAACGTACTTAGTCCGTTCGTGTGTGCGCAATTCCATTAGTTCGGAAGGTCCGTCGGAACTCTGTCGGAAGTCTGTCGGAAAGAACGTCGGACCTAGTCTCTCGGAAAGTCCGGTAGTGTGTACGCGGCATTAGACTCAAACAAAAAAGGAGAGAGTCCACATAGTGCAGTATGTCTTGATTTATTCAGTAAAAAATTATTTACAAAGTTCCATGAGTCAGCGAATGATGCATTTTGCCCCTCCCACAGGGTGTTATCAAAGACAGCGTCTCACTGCATCACAGCTGAATATATAGCCATGCGCTCACATGACCATGATGTCATTTTCCCCCCGGGTGTACTCAGCCTCAAAGTACACCCAGGCTGGGAACTTCCTCTTTCCCCTCATTAGTATTGTGACATTCTCTTTAATAGCTATGGACATGGGCAAACCCAATCCACCAACATGACACAGCCTCAAATACACCCAAACGGGAATACTTCCTTATTAAAGATAGGCTTCTAAAGATCCTTATTTAAAACATCTGAAAAAACAATCCCAGGAGAAAATTAATAATGGCATAAATTAGTAACACACTACTCTTGAATTAACAATGTCATGTGAAAATAAATGAAAATGAAAAAAATATAAAACATAAAAATAAATATAAAAATGAAAATAATAATGTAAATAAAAAAAGAAAGAAAGAAAAATAAATATGAATAGGAAAAATAAAAGAAATCGGAAATGAAAAAAGTAGCCAATAACCATTTTAGCAAAGCTTTCAAGAACCTGGTGGAACAGGATCTTAATGAGCTAAAAATCATACGGGGAAGAAGGAATAAATATATAGAGCAAGGTCGGTTATATGACCAGCAGATAAAGGGGGAGGATTGGCGATCTTAAATAAAGCTGACTATATAGCGGAACTGAATAGAATGGTAAATGACCAGGAGACGTAGGAAAAATTAAAAGGGAACCCTACCAATAAGTATAAGGCTAAATTAACAAAACTTATCAATAAAGTGTATAGAGAAGATTTAGTTAATAAAAGAGAAGCAAGATACTTAGTACCAGATGCTCCTAGAATGCCGGTTATCTACCAAATACCTAAAATTCACAAGTTCATGGCCAAGCCCCCGGGGAGACCCATAATAAGTGGCATTGACCATCTTTTTCTAAACTGATAGAATATCTGTATTGCTTTTTCTGTTGGCCCAGGATTTCCCAGCCTACTTAAGAGACAGTAAGGAGTTAATTAATCTGCTTAAGGATGTGGACATCACAGATGACTGATATTTTAGAGAGTATTGATGTTAACGCTCTATATACAAACATCAAGCAAAGTTATGCCTTGGAGGTCGTAACGTGTGCCTTGCAAAAGACCAATTTAAAAAGAAACAAAATTAATTTCTGATTAAAGCTTTGGGTTTGGCCATGAGGGAAAACATATTTTTTTTACATGAGTGCATGAAGGCAGTCACTTTAGGCAATAGAAGGGAGTAGACATGGGGGCAAAATATGCACCCTCAGTGGCAAATATCTTTATGAGCAGATGGGAACATGAAGCCATATATGGTGAACCTAGACCTGAACTGAAAGTATACAAGAGGTATATCGATGATATCCACATTGTATGGGTAGGATCACAAGAAACTTTTTGGGAATTCCTACAAGAATTAAATAACAATTCCTATGGTATCTCCTTTTCAGAAACCTATGACAAAGTGGCTTGTCAATAATTTGGATTTAGTTATTTTTAAAAATAATGGTAAACTCAATACACATACTTTCTTTAAGAAGGTCGATCGGAATGGCTACATTCCGAAAGGAAGTTGCCATCATCCAAGATAGCTGAATGGGGTACCTAAAAGCCAAATTATGAGGATTATGAGGATACATAAGAACTGTGATAATGTAGAAGATTACAGTAGTCAGACCCAAGTTATTATAAATAGATTTCAAGAAAAAGGCAATGGATATAAAGAACTAGTTAAAACACAAAAGGAAGTTTTGCAACTAAATAGAAATGTAATGCTGCAGGATAAAGAAAAAAGAATAATAACTATGGTTTGGCCTTTATGACTGGTTTTACAAGGCAGTATAAGCAGGTTGAAAGAATAATATCTAAACATTGGCCATTATTGTTAAAGGATCAAGTTTTATCTAGAATCTTACCTAGCAAACCCCAATTCATCCTTACTAGGCCTCCCACCCTGAGAAACAAACTTGCCAAGAATGTGGTCAACCCTCCTTGTAGGGTTTACGAAGAATTGGTTGCTCCAGCGTGACCAATTCTCTCATATGCCTTTGTTGCAGGAGATCCAGGAGAATAATCATGATGATTTCAGGAATTATCTCCAGATGACGGACCCCGTTTTTCACCATTTGTTTGCTTTGCTGTCCCCTTATATTACCAAGCAGGACACCTGCATGCGGCAAGCCATCACTCCTGAACAGAGGCTAGTCGCCATGTTGCGGTACTTAAAGGGAGAAGTCTGCAGGACATCAAGTTCTCGAAAGGCATCTCCCTAGGTTCTGGGAATCATTATTCCAGGAGACCTGTTCTGCCATCATTCAGGTCATGCAGAAGGACTATATTAGGCTAAGTTTTCTCCTTTAACATCACATTCTATATATTTAATGTTTGCTAATATATTGTATTTATTTCATCATTCCCTAATTACCATGATTATAATATGCTGTGAATGTCCTCTTTGTTCTTTTTTGTCCTTCATTCATATTTGTCTTCACTAACCTCCCTATCCTGGGCCCATACACACCTAGCCTAGTCACTTAACAATGTATTTTGTCAGCTCCATAGTACTGCTTTACCCTAAACACCCCCTAAAATTTGTTTAAATGTTATTTGTGTCCTTAAATTCAGGCAGAGTGCAAGAGGCTTTTTTGGGGGGTCACAAAATCATTTGTAACCCTCCCTCCCCCAACTGCTAAGTCAACCGATACCAATCCTCTATCTGCTGACTTTGCCAAACCCATACACACTATACCTATATTTTGTGTTCAGATTTATGGATGAATTCACCAAAGCATGTAGTAAAAGGGCCTGCCTGAATACTTGGTACTGTTTAAAGTTTTGTTCTCCTATTGTCTTGATAGGTAATTGCAGAAAATGTGTTTCAATTTGGACAGTGTGTATTCATATTTTTAGATATGACACTTCTTACCTGTCCAGTGGGCTGCCAACAGTTTAACTAAAGAAGGGTCTGGCCTAAGAAACACACATTATTTATGCATTCAGCTTTCAATGAAGTGGAGAGGGTTACCTGTCCAAAACATCACCCCCCCCCTAAATTTTTTATAATGGGCCATCAGAGGGGGTGAGGAAAATGATAAGTGGATCTTAGATTTTTTTTTTTTCTTTAAATACTACTTCAAATAAATGTTATACTTATGTTGGCCAATATTGTTTGTGTCTAATCTGCTTGCAATGTTATGTACAAAAGTCCTAATACATATTTTCTTGTTTCACTCCACAGTTTCCTTCAACGCCACAGGAATGGCAGACTGTGGCTTCCCAATTTGGCCAATTTGCCCAGCGGTGGGATTTTCCCAACTGCATAGGGGTAATAGATGGGAAACATGTCCACATAGTCCAACCCACCAAATTGGGTCATACTATTACACTTACAAGGGGATTAATAGTATTGTGATGTTGGCAGCGGTGTCAGCGACATATGATTTTCTTTATGTGGACGTGGGGAAGAATGGCCGGATGTCGGATGATGGAGTCATCGCCCAGACCGAGTTCTACGGATGGCTCCAGAGTGGTGACTTGGGATTGCCACCTCCGGAAGACAACGTGGCTGGTCTGCCATTCGTCTTTGTCGCTGATGAAGCGTTTGGGCTTGGTGAACACATGATGCGGCCGTCCCCGATGAGGACCGTCACCCTGGACCAGAGGGTTTTTAACTACCGGCTGGCTAGAGCCAGAAGAGTGGTGGAGAATGCTTTCGGGATAATGGCCAGCCAGTTCTGCCTATTCCTTTACGCCAAAAAACATGGCGGAATATAAACTTAACCATATAATCCTTTCATGCTGCATTCTCCACAACTTTTTAAGGAGAAATTCTATAAACTATGTGGCCTCAGTTAGGCCTGAGGCCGGATTTCAAGACCAAACCCCGATGGAGCTTGAAGCTGGCAGTCCTGGCTTGCCTCCCCCTCCCCCGAGGTCCATCAAAAATATATGGAGTACTTTGCGGGTAGGGAGGCCATTGATATGCCAGAAAATGTTTAACAAACCTTTTTTAAATAAATGTGTATTTTAAAATGAAATAATATTTTCTTTTGATTTACTGCTTCTGTTTCTTTTAGCTGTCTCATAGGTTATCCAATGTGCTTTTTTTTGGCCCATTTTCTGCAATAGTGCAAACGTAATTTAGTTGAGACATGAGGTGACAATCTCTTCTTCAGCTAACTATTATGTTGTGAGTCTGCTACACACACACACCTTGTTTTTGTTGTTAATGTATGTAATGCATTATTGCTTAAAATATTCATCATTTTCGACACCATGAATAAATTTTTTGGAGTTACAAAAATGGCCTGATTGATGCAAATTATAAAGCACTGTGGGTGTTATTTACTAAAGGAAAATCCACTTTGCACTACAAGTGCACTGAAAGTGCACTTGTAGTACAAATTGGATTTGCCTTTAGTAAATAACCCTCATTGTCACTGTAAACAACAACTTAATAAAAAAACTGCTATTGAGCATTGAAAGAAGAAGCCACACATTGTTGAGTAGAAATTGTTTTACTCTGTGAACATTGACATGTGCGTTTAGAAAAGGGTTTTTTCACAAACCAACATATTTTTGAAATACAATTTTTTTTTGGTGACAGTAGAAATATCCTTTTTTGTGGTAAACAGGAATGTTTTTTTAAACCATACAACAATACACAACTCAGGAACTTACAAAGTTCAACTTTGATAAATTGATGGCAATATCAGACATTAGTATGCCCAAACTGTGTTGATATTGCCTTCATCAGATGGGGTGAAGTCACCCCTGTGAAAGCCAAATTTTGAAGATGCACACAAATTGAGAGTCAAAATGGGTATCCCATGCCTAATAGACATGTGCACACTGAAATATTTTGTTTCGGAATTTCGTTTTCGTCCGAAAAATAAATTTATTTAGTTACTCCCAAAATTCATTTTTATTTATTTAGTTTTGTTAAAAATGCATTCATCCGAAAATCCAAAATAATTAAGGTTGAATCTGTCATTGAAGGCTTATGGTGTCTGTTGAATGTTCTAAGAAGGTTTGACGGAGCAGCTAAACTGTACGACGCCGCAATCGTACATTTCTGGTCGAATGTTCCGCTTACAAGCTATAGTAGAATTCTAATGTTGTATGATACTACTAATAATTATATTTATTAATTATTATTACTAGTCAACCAACATTAGAATTCTTCTATAGCCTATAGGTGGAGCATTTGACCATAAATGTCCGCTCGCGGCGACTGCTTCGTCAAATCTTCATGTCAAATCTTTTCTCTCTATGTTGAATAATCTTGAACTAATAGAGTTAGGTTAGGCACATTCAACCTTTTTTGCTATTGTCTCTATAATGTCGAATCTTTTCTCTCTATGTCAAATCTTTTCTCTCTATGTAGAATAATCTTGAACTAATAAAGCTAAGGTTAGGCACATTCGACCACAGGTTCGATGGACACAGGTCACTATTGTCAGCGTCATGTCGAATCTCCTATCGAACTGTTGCAACGAAAATGAAAATAAAGCATTTGTTTATGTAAGATATTTCAGTTTTCGGATTCTGCACGTTCGTTATCGTTTGTTAAAACGATAACAAAAATACCTGAAATTCGGACGGAAATGCATTCGGACGAAAACGAATGCACATGTCTAATGCCTAATGTCAACATGTGCTAGTTCCCATCATGGGGGATCAAAGGACGTGTTTTGGGGTGCAACCCCTTCCTCTCATCTACGTAAGTTGCGAGGAAGGGGTTGCACCCCCAAAACACGTACATTGATATCCCGTGATGGCAGATAGCACATGTTGACACACTGTTTGCATCTTCAAAATTTGGCTTTCAAAATTTTGGAGAAAAGTTAGAAAAATAGAAAGAAATTGATAAATGTGGGTGTGTTTTCAATTCTGTTTAAAACATCAATGATGTTTTTGAGTCTTTTTTTCAACATCATTGATGTCTTCCTTGATCTTCTGTAAATCCCGATTGCACACCTTGATCTCCCCGATGAGGACTTGTGCACTTGCACTTGTGAAATGTGTTTCTTCTTCAACAACATCCACATCCAAATATGCAGGCATCCATCTATTACCTGAAGCTGTGGTCTCAGACACTCACCTGTTGTGGTCACTATTTCGTCCACTTCATAAACCTCTCCTTCCTCCACATCCTCTGGTTGTTGTTTTTGGATTCTTTAGGAGGTTGGGGGTCCCTGGGGAGCTCAGACATCCCAAGTCTTTTCTTCCCTATGTGAATAAAATAAAGGTATACTTAGCACACAGATATTTGAGGCAAGAAATAGGAATATGAAACATTGCTTGAAGTGTCGTACAATTGTCTGTTTTGGCAGAGTTCAAAGCTGAAGACATGATTTTTTGCCTTTACAAAGCTGGAATACTTACCTTTTTTGTTAAAGTATCACACATGTAGAGACCCCTAGTATCCACTGGAGCACCTGTGTGGGACACCCTAAAAAGTTTGTTCTGGTGTCCCACACTAGTGCTCCTGCGTCCAGATGTGTAAACAGCTGCTGAGTGTCCTCTCCTTACACTGAATCAAGTTTGCATTTCATTCTAGTTACAAACCCATCTAGACAACAATGTACTAAACTTCTTTTAAGACAAATAGGCATGACCAAATGTAGTTAACCTACATCTGCAAAAAACATTGTATTATTGGGCGAACAAACAATGTTTACTACAAACGATTACTGTGCCAACGAACCTGTAACTTGCCATTTTAAACTGTACAACAGTAAAGAAAAGCACATGGAGCAGCATGAACATAATAAGAAGAATAGGAACACATGACAAAATACTTACTTTTTTGCAGCACTCTCTTGATTCTTCTGTACTGATCCTGCTCCCTCAATTTGAGGTCTGACCATCGTTTCCTCAGTTGATCCTTGGATCACCGTACCACAAAATTCTTCTGCAAGTTTTCTTTTTCACAAGTTTATCCAGCATTGCCTTCCTCTTTATTTGGTTAGGACCCATAATAAATGGCTATTTTTTGTTCACAAATATTTGGCTATGTGTTTTACTTAAAAAAGGACAGTTTGTTTGTGAGTAGGCAGGTACATTTCAAAAATACAATGTCAAATTAACAAGGGACACCAACACCAAACAAACTCATTGAGGTTAAAAAATACAAGATAATAGTGGTGTTGTGGTAACTTGACACACAAAACGAAAATAAATATTATGGAGATCAGTAGAAGAGATCTTGATTAAAAAAAAAAGTAGATCACTATAAAAAGAAAAAGTAGATCTTCATCAAAAAAGGAGAATCCCCATGCCAAAAAAATAAAAAAGCCCCCCAAAATCCATACCAGACCCTTATCTAAGCATTTGACCTGGCAAGTCAGGAAAGGGGAGAGACAAGTGAGCGCCCCCCCTCCTGAGCCATACCAGGCCACATGCCTTCAACATACCCCCCCCAAAGCACCTTGTCCCTATGTTTATGGGGACAAGGGCCTCTTCCCCACAACCCTGGCCGGTAGTTGTGGGGGTCTGCCCCTTTTTTCGGGTCAGCAGCCAGCATTCATCATGAGTGATGCTGGATCTACACTGAGGGACAATTTTTTTTATTTTAGTTTTTTTTTTAAAAAGTACTTGTCAAAAGCTGGCTCCTGTGTTTATTTACACTACACCTTTTCTGGATGAATGAGTATGGGTAATATGTACCCCTATTCATTCACATGGGGGGTGGGATCTTGGTCCAGAGTGCTTTGACGGGCAGGGCCCCTTGGCCCCAAAGCACCCCCCCATGTTGAGGGTGTGTGGCTGACCTGGCCATTTTATAGATAGGCAACTCTTATCCTCATATTGCTTAGTGGTTCCAAATTAATAACTACTGCAGTAGGGAACAGACACCAAAGATACACTCTGCATCTTTCCAAATAACTGTTCTGCTTTATTATGATGCAATTGAAGGTTTTTATACACATGATTACGTAGGTATTACATTAATATTACAATTGTACTTTTATGGTAACAAGGGGCGTTCCATAGGCACACTAATTCTAATCAGGATTCGAAAGAATGCAAACATGTAATGAAAACATTATTAGTGCCATGTGCACAGAGAGGGCAGCGTGCAATACATACAAAATAGAATACAATTATATACAGAACGTACAAATTATCTTTACAGTCTCCTCTCTTTTTATCAATATTTTGATCACTAACCATACTTGCTATCACCTTTAACCTGGAACCCCCACACGCTTAGGCCAAAGAGGCAAAACTCCATTGTGGAGAATATAATAGCTGAGCAGATTTTTTATTACAAAATGACTTCTCATTGTGAAAAACAAATGATTGATAAGACATATTTACAGAGTACTGGCTGTACACACCTGTGGCCAGAATGGCCTTCTAGCTTAATTGTTGGCATGCTGACTTATCAGCATAAGTAAACACAGACAATTCTGCTTAAAATGGAAGACAAATATGACTTTGACATGGCTAAACTACTATATATATCCCTTACAATTAAAGTAACTGAATCAAACAATACCCTAGACTGTGATCGCAAGAGGGAAACAAATCAAGCACAGAGATTTTCTTTAATTTTGTCATTTTTGCAGTGTCTGGTGTGGATCCAGGTGACCTTTCCTTCAAGTTTTGCACAACTGTATATGAAATAGATGCTGTATTGAGTCTCCAAACATTTCCTTATATAAAATTGCAGTCACGATAAAAATCACAGATCGCTGCCATTACTGTTAAAAAAGCAAAAATTAAGAATAAAAAATGCCATAAATATATCCCCTATTTTGTAGTCGCTATAACTTTTGTGAAACCCAATCAATATACACTTATTGCCATTTTTTTTTACCAAAAATATATGTAGAATACATATCGGCCTAAACTGTGTAAGAAATTTGTTTTTTATGTTTTTTGGGGATATTTATTACACCATAAAAAGTATTGCTATTTTTCAAAATTGGTGTTTTTTTTTTGTTTATAGTGCAAAAAATTAAAACCACAGAGATGATCAAATACCACCAGAAGAAATCTCTATTTGTGGGGAAAAAAAGACGTCAATTTTGTTTGGGTACAACGTCACACGCCGGTGCAATTGTCAGCTAAAGCAACGCAGGGCCGAATTGCAAAAAAATGCTCTGGTCAGGAAGGGGGTTAATCCTTCCGGGCTGAAGTGGTTAACAACCAGCTATTTACACTGTTTTGGTAATGATGCTGGCAACCGATGGTGGTAAATTACCGTAGGCGTTTAAGCTAAAATACCAAATGACTTCATAAAATAGCACATTTAATAATTTAGTAGTATTTTTTTGTGAAAGCAACATTTTTTCTTTTTTTTTAAATGCTGAGCGGTATTTTACTGTATTTCTTAAGGTGGTAGATACCGCTTTGTGAACAGAGCCCATTGTCTTGGAGGGATATAATAAGATTCAGAAGCTGGTGATAAATGAATCTAGGAGGGAAACACAATTTAAGATCATCCACAGAGCACATATTTCTTTCTTATCGACAAACGGCACATCACCAGCTGCCACCTGCCCTCTGTGCAACACTAACCACCACTCTTGTCTCTTGTCATATCCCTCCATCTTGACATTTTGGGACCAAGTACTGGCATATACGGTATATACGGAGTAACCAACTATCAGATCCAAAAATATCTGCTTTTTCTACTGTTTGACAGTAACAAACATCTGAAAGAAAACATACTGAAGACATCTGAAAGAAGCCATCCCCATCAAATCATTCCCTGCATCTATTACCTTTTGTACCACCACCCCCTTCCTTTAGAATGTAAGCTCTGCGAGCAGGGCCCTCCTGTCCCTTCTGTATTGAACTGTACTGTAATTGTGCTGTCCCCCTCTACATTGTAAAGCGCTGCATAAAGAAATGGAGCACACACTGTCACGGATATAAATAAGGACCTGGAGCTCTTATTATATAGAGAAAAGCTGGACATGGAATTACAAAATCGTACATCATCTAAGAGATTCGCTACTAGGTGGCAAGACTTCATAGACATCAACATCTCAGCATCTGAGAAATCACTGGTATGCTAATACAAAAGCAATCACCGTTTTATAGTCCAGCCTATTACAATTGGGACCTTCTTCACTACCCTGCCCTTGTAAACACTACCAAACCATGGGCATCTTGTGGCAGTTCCTGACCTTTGACATTTTTTATGTTGCACTTAAGCAAGACCTCCCATGCCTGGTTATCAGGCTTCTTTAGTTGATAACTGTTCCAAACCTCTTTAATTCTTTTTCCTTTTCTTTTTGTATTCAATGTTATTCAGGAGCTTTAGCTGCATTTACAAATCTGAGTCAGTATTAAGGTGGGCACCTTGAGCCTTTGTTTACTGTTTTATTATTTTGGGGGCATAGCCTCAAGGGATTCTCCATCCATGGTGTCAGTTTGTAGTCACCAGTAAAGCCATCTTGTAGTGGTATGTAATAGATACAGGAACAGTACCGGAATGTCATAACCATGCTACTACCTCTCTTGACTTTGAATACTATACTCTTTTGGGAATGTAAATTCTATATAGTGTATCTCCTTGTACTATTGTTTATCTATTTGCATTTTTTGTGAACATGCAATAAAACAAAAAAACAAACGGGTGAGAAATAGTAGAGAATATAATACAGAACCTTGTCACATACTGTAGTTACATAGTTAGTTTGGTTAAAAAAGTTCACAAATCCATCTAGTTTAACCAATAGAAGGGGAAAAAATACAATCCTTTACCCATAGTTGATCCAAGGAAAAAAAAAAAACAGCAAAGCATGATCCAATTTACTCCAGCAGGGGGAAAATATTCCTTTCCAATCCCTCAAGGGGCAATCAGATGTTCCCTGGATTAACTTTACCTATAAATAATAGTGTTCAGCTATATTATGTGTATCTAGGAAGGAATCCAGGCCTCTCTTAAAACAATCTATTGAGCTGGCCAGTCCCACCTCCTGAGGGAGTCTACTCCACATTTTCACAGCTCTTAATGTGAAGAAGCCTTTCGATATTTGGAGCTTAAATCTCTTTTCCTCCAGACGTAAAGAGTGCCCGCTTGTCCTCTTTGATGACATTAAAGTGAATAACTCAACACCAAGTTCACTATATGGACCACTTATTTACATGTTGATTATATCCCCCCTTAATTTCCTCTTCTCAAGAGAGAATACATTCAGTTCCTCGAATCTCTTCTCATAGCTGAGCTCCTCCATGCCTCTTATCAGTTTGGTTGCCCTTCTCTGCAATTTCTCCAGTTCCCGCAATATAATTTTTATGAACTGGTGCCCATAACTGTCACGTTACACTGACACAGGTATCATTTACAGGAACCAAAGTATCTACTTACCAGTTTAATAATATCAAACATGTTGTCCCATTTATTTACATTCATACCTGTCCATGAATAAACAGGCTGATGCTTTGGGAACAGAAACATCTATTTTCTTGCTCCCCTTTTAAAGTAGACACCAAGTGATGTAGGATACAATCTATTATCAGATAACTGGCAAGTATACATACTGGCAGGCCTCCAGATCTGGAACTAAAAAGAAGGCAAGAAGGTTGTAATCCTTATGCCCATGGCTGCATGTGCAATGTAGATTATGACCATTTTTCTGTTCAGATATACAACCAGAATTTATGTTATATGACCTCATGTGCCATGGAATTGAGACCTAAGTGCATCACTGACACAGACATTTTTTTTTTATTCTCTTTTGTTTTAAAATAAATGTTATTAACGTTTAACAGGTATACAGAATTCACTGTCAGAAAATACAAAGACTAATCGGTAAAAGAAAATGGTGAGAAATATTCAGAGCATATAGCAATGAGTGATCTGTTAGTCAACATCTAGACAGTTTCTGGACACATGTGGTAGACATTGAACAATCATGTCCAAATATGACCGCTTCCCTGTGTAGGTGGATTGGCTGTTGTGTATGTGGTAGTGAGCTTTCTTCTATGTTTTTCCGTGTTGGGGGGTAGAGGTAATGGCGGGTCATGGGCTCTGAGCGGAAGAAAGATGTACACCGAAGTCAGCCGCCTCTGCACCCAGTCACCCCTAAAGGGAGCAAACTGAGACCGGGCGGGGGCTGAGGGAATGTGTTCATGTAATTTTTTAATACCTTTTAGTCCCTATTACTCCCTGGTCAACATTTTTCTAACTGAATATCAGGTTACTGATATGATATTTTATATACAGCATGTTATACAACATTAGAATGACAGAAATGTCTATAGCATAGCTCATAGTTTAAACATTGCATTAGTCCATGCATTGTATCATTTATTTTTCCAAATGAAAAACCGTTCTTCCATTTTTTATAAAATCTATGTGATCAGTATATTTAAAACAAATTTTGACATTTGAAATAAAACTTTGAATTTAACTTTGATATGATTTTCCTAGCAACAGAATCTACCATGTGTTACCATGAGTTTGATGCTGCCGAAGAGACAAAATATAGTGCATGACAAGTCATAATTAGTAAAAAAGTTGCAATGATCACAGCAGCACAATAACTTCTTTTACTTCAGCATGCTGAGGTTAGCAATAGTTACGCAGATGGAACATTTTCTATCTCTCTTTTAAACATAAAGCCTAATGGAATGTGAAATGTGCAGTTCTGCTGAAAATGCAGTTTGGGTTATTTAATGCCTGTAAATCAACATGATGCATTCTCTCTCTACATGGTGGGCATGGCCTACTTCGATCAAAGTTTGGCTTGGGAAACTATTAGAAGAACATGCAGCAAGTGTAAACAGACAAAATGAAGGAGAAAATGAGTCATTTCCAGAAACCACAACTGGGTTGCATCTAGAGGTGATCATTTCATCACTTCTGTTGCCTTGAATATGTGATTTGGCCAGCATGGCTTAGCCGTATTCTTGGTTGGATGTAAACAAAAATCAGTCCATTTAAATAGCTTTTAAGCAATGCTATATTCCTGCCATTTCAATGTCTGTCTTTTCCCCTAGCTCTCAGTATTCATTATTCTCTCATATCTTCTTTATTTTAGCAAATTAATGTTTTTTTTTTTTTTTTGTTTTTGGACAAACATGTAAAGAGTTCAGCTTAATGTAGAAAATGTGTAAATGTTGTTCATATGTTTCAATGTTTCATCCTTAACCGATTCCCGGCTGCCTCACGCACATATACTGCGGCAGAAGGGCACATACAGGCAGAATCACGTACCTGTACATTGCCCTTTAAGAGGCGGCTTGCGGCGGCGTAAACAAGCATTTCCCTGTTCTGCCTATTGACACTGTCACTGATTACCGCTCCCTGTAATCGGGAGCGGTGATCAGTGTTGTGTCATACACAGCCCCTCCCCCCCACAGTTAGACTCACTCCCTAGGACACGCTTAACCCCTACAGCACCACCTAGTGGTTAACCCCTTCACTGCCAGTCACATTTACACAGTAATCAATGCATTTTTAATTGTACTGATCGCTGTATAAATGTGAATGGTCCCAAAATCGCGCCAAAAGTGTCTGATCTGTCCACCATAATCGCAGTTACGATAAAAATCTCTGAGTGCCGCCATTACTAATAAAAAAAAATATTAATAAAAATGCCATAAAACTATCCCCTATTTTGTAGATGCTATAGCTCTTGCGCAAACCAATCAATACATGCTTATTGCAATTTTTTTACCAAAAATACGTAGAAGAATACGTATCGGCCTAAACTGAGGAAAAAAAAAATTATATATTTTTTGGGTATATTTATTATAGCAAAAAGTAAAAAAGAATGCGTTGTTTTCAAAATTGTCACTATTTATTTGTTTAATAAATAAAAATAAAAACCACAGAGATGATCAAATACCACCAAAAGAAAGCTCTATTTGTGGGAAAAAAGGACGTAAATTTTGTTTGGGAGCCACGTTGCGCGACCGCACGATTGTCAGTTAAAGCGCTGTAGTGCCGAATCGCAAAAAGTGCTCTAGTCTTTGGCCAGCCAAATGGTCCAGGGCTTAAGTGGTTTATGTGTACAAGGGGTTTTAAATGTGCTGATTGCATGTATTTTTTCTGCTTTGCGATGTTACCCAGTTTTTGTGCCTTATGCCTTGAACACACAATGAGAATATCAGACGGATGATCATCCATTTTTTTGCATGCTAGTCTCATATTGAAAATGAAGGAGTTACGAAAATTCTCGTACAACTTCGGAAGTGATGTAATGTATTGTATTGTAAGGGTATATTTCCACTATCCGCACTAAAAAAGGGCGGGAAAAAAAAAAAAACATGCAAATATTACACACTTCAGATAGCAGCCTTGAGTAACTTTGGGTTAGTGTTATGTATTCAGCAATGAATTTAGAATACAAGATAGTTTTGGAGATGAAAGCTGTGAATGAGGGTGAGCTTCAAGTTTGGGTCCATGTTTGCACTGACATTTACAAAGAAAAAAGTTGGTTTAAAATGAATGACAGCTCCCGATTACGTCATTCTGTTCGTAAAAAAAAAAAAAAAAAGCAGCTGGGGATTCCATTCCTTTATACAATACCCTTATCTTAGATGACGGTTTGGTATAGATATTATTAGGGGACCCCTACAAAATAAAGAGCATGAGGTTCCTCCATTTCATACCAGGCCCTTCGGACCCTTTTATCAAAGACGTCACCTGGGAGACACTGCCCCTTTGAATATATGAGCTGTCGTTTGTCAGACACTTAATTTGGTGGTAGTGAAGTGATGTGAAAATATGTGGTTAGTGTTTTTTATTATTCCGATGGGTCGACAGGCATAGGACATCATGATTGGTGTAGGTCTACTGTACTTAGCTGGATGATGTGAGTGACAGAAGGCATGCACATGGGGAAAGGGTCTGGAATGGGGGCAATCCATGCCATTTTGTTTTTGCATTGGGCCCGCCTCAAAATTCATGTCAAACCTGAAAGGCCTATGATTTTTTTTTTCATTTAACTATTCCCGGCTCCTTTGTTTACATGGCCTGGCAAGAGAATAGGACCTGGTGACATCACTGGTTGTTAAGGACTTGGCAGTGCCTGACCCTGCCAGCATCCTTAACAACTATTGACTGCTGGAAAATGTCATGTATAATAGCAGAAGTATATATATATATATATTGATATTATACATGATGTGTGACTCCTGTCGAATGGTAAATTATTAGTCCAAACTTGTGTGAACTTTAAAGCGATTGTAAAGGATCACCTTGTATAATGACCCATTCAGTTTAAAATAGAAATGAAAAGCAAAACATGTTTGTATAGAAATAAAAAAAAACATTATAAATACCTTTTTCACTTTTTTTTAAGTGATCACATTCCCTCTGTTCTCAGATGCATAAGAGCTGGGGCAGGATAAGCAGCAGCACACTGAGCTTCCCAGTGAATGGTTGAGCATGTCAGGACAAGTCTGATCATTGGAGGAGAGCACCCTGAGTCCCCAGCATAGCTAGGTACCCTCCAGTGTTGAGGCATGTGGTCTAGTATGGTTCAAGAGGGGGTGTATGCTTGCTTCCCCTCGTTTTCCAGGCCAGCCAGGCTGAAGTCTTAGATAAGGGTCTGGTATGGACTTTGGGAACACCCTACACTTTTTTCCATGAGTTTTTCCCTCAAAATCCATACCAGAGCCTTATCAAGGATAATAGTCTAGTATGGATTTTGGGGGGACCCCATGCATTTTTTCCAATCAAAATTCATACCAGACTCTTATTCAGACATGCAGCTGGGGTGTCCAGGAAATCAGGGCAACAAGAACGCACCCCATCTCCCCTAGCCACATACGTGAAGCAAAAAAGAAAACACATTCCTCAAACCCACAATCCAATTTCTGTAGCCTCAGTAGTTCCTATTTAAAACCTAAACTTCAAATACCGTATTTATCGGCGTATAACACGCACCTTTTTCCCCTTAAAAGCAGGGGAAAATCGGGGGTGCATGTTATACGCCGATCCCCCGCAGTTTGGAAGCTTTTCCGATCGTTGGGAAGCTTTTCTGCCGCTCTCGGCAGCGATCGGGCATCTTCGGCCGTTCTCGGCTATCTTCGGCCGTTCTCGGCGGCTTTCGGAAAGCCCGAATACCCGAAAGCCGGCCGAGAACTACTGAACGCCGCCGAGATACACAGGACATCCGCTCTGTATCTCGGCGGCGTCATTTAAAAAAAAAAAAAAGACACTGACAAGGCTGCAATTGACACGGAAGGCTGCAAATGACACGGAAGGCCGCAAATGACACACAATCCTGCAAATGGTACACAATCCTGCAAATGGCACACAATCCTGCAAATGGCACACAATCCTGCAAATGACAGACAAGGCTGCAATGGAAGGCTGCAAATGAATGACAGGGCTGCAATGCAAGGCTGCAAATGACACTGACAAGGCTTCCCTCCTAAAAGTTTTTTTCTTTTAAATTCCCTCCTAAACTTGGGGTGCATGTTATACGCCAGTGTGTGTTATACGCCAAAAAAATACGGTATATGTTTTTTAGTTAAAATTGGTTAGCTTCAGGGCAGTAACTGAGCACTTGAATAGGAGCAAATTGGAAGAGTTCTGCAGTGTAGGCCTCTTTTAACATAACAAGCTGCAAAAGCCCCATTGTGGTTAGCATACTATGCCTGTAGTGTATGATCCAGGGCAAAAGTAATGCCATTTGGAGTTATGCACCAAATCGCTAGGTGGTAGCAGCACGCTAATGAGAAAAGCCAGCAGCAAAATCCCCACACATTTTGTTGGGACAAGGTCTTTGAGCACCCAAGGTGAAAAGGCCAAAGCACAGTCCCCCACCAGGAGCTTTGAGAATTCAGCAGCATACATTTCATGCCCTTTTTGGACCCCCTCCACCAGCTTATGACATGCACTGCCTCACAGAGGCAGGTACGCTGAGGCAAATTTTTGCCCAGATGGCAATACAATCCCTCCACCAGGTGGACCATGGTCCTTCCTTATGACCACAGGCAATGAGAGTCATGGTCCTTCCTTATGACCACAGGCAAGTAGTCCAGCAAGCATGCATAGAAACAGAATACTACCTTCAAAGAATTCTGGGCAAAAAAGAAGGTGTCTGGGGGTCCAGCCCTGTGTCCTGGGATTTGGTGCCGGTGTCAGCCTGGTTACCTCTCCTCCTTCTCCTTAGTTCCCTTAGACGGTCACTCCTCAGAGCCAATAATCTCCCTCAAGTGCTCCAGAGCCTAAATATCTGGCATGTTTTTGGGACACAGGGTCATAGACTATGAAGGTTCTTTAAGTAACAGGCGTAACTTATAAGATGTGAGGGTGTAAAGTTGCCACCATTCCTACAAAGCATACAAATTCTATAGAAAATCCTCTAATGGGACTTGAAGGCAACCAAAGTCAAGTATAAATCTCATCTTGCCTGTTCCTTGGAGTACAACTCCTATAGAAAGTTCTCTAATGGAGCTTTAAGGGCAAACAAAGTCAAGTAAAAACAAGCAAGCAAACACAATCAAATAAATTCTGATTCACAATTAGTCTGTAGACTGGGATATCAAATGGGTTTTTAAATCTTTGCATTTCACATTTCTTATTCAGGGATAATTAAACCATTCACAACTGAGCGTTTTGTAGCTTGAAGCCTGAAGCTACCAAACGCTTGAGGGGAAAAAATCAATTATTCTCTATGGAGATGGTTCAAATCTCCACTCCAAGTCGCCTGAAGCCCAACGCTTGAAGCTCAAACAAGTTCTGAAACCTTTTTTGTTGCTTGAATCGGGCAGATTTGTTTTTTTTTGGAGCATTTGTATTCCCATAGAAATGAATGGAAACGCTCCATTTGAGCATCTTAGCGCTTCTTTGAGCGTTTCTACACGCGTTTTGCCGCTTTTATCTGCTCAAGTGAAATAGATTTCCATAAAGAAAATGACATAAAAATACACAGGAAATGCACAGATTTCCATTTTTGGTTAGCAGACATGGAGGAAAGCAACATGGATGAGGAAGTGATGGATGAGGCAGTATCTATTTTAGACCTGGAGAGGTTTATCCGAATGGTAAAGCAGCATACCTGCCTCTACAATTTCAGAGATCCATGCTACAAGCTTTGAGCGAGCAAGAGGAGGGCATGGAACCAGATTGCCAGCCAAGTGTTCACAAACCGGGCAGACAAGAAATGCCTATGTGAAGGATGATAAAGGTAAGATAAACCCCTGCAAACTGAACTAACCACCAAACCGACCATAGGGAGATGATAGGATGATTGTTATTTAGTACATTATCTAAACATAAATAACAGATTCTTAGAGTCGGTTCACACAGGGGCAACACGACTTCCAGCGCGACTTTTGGAGGCAACTTGGACACGACTTTAAGTCACCCCCAGGCCAGGCGACTTTGGCCGTGGCCAATCACAGAATAATAAGCTCTCCAGGGGGAACTCCATGCCAAATTTTAAATAAAAAAACAGCATGGGTTCCCCTCCAAGAGCATACCAGGCCCTTAGGTCTGGTATGGATTTTAAGGAGAACCGTCATGGGGGTCCCCCCAAAAAAACGTCATGTGGTCCCCCCAAAATCCATACCAGACCCTTATCCGAGCACGCAGCCAGGAAAGGAGGTGGGGAAGAGCAAGTTCCCCCCTCCTGAACCGTACCAGGCCGCATGCCTCAACATGGGGGGGTGGGTGCTTGGGGAAAGGGGGGCACCCTGCGGCCCCCCCACACACCCCCCAAAGCACCTTGTCCCCCATTTTGATAAGGACAAGGGCCTCTTCCCTACAACCCTGGCCGTTGGTTGTCGCGGTCTGCGGGGGGCGTGGCTTGGCGCGCAACGGAGATGGTCGCATAAGAGAGGAGCTCCGTCAGACCCAAGGCCCTAAGCAACTTTTCTGCCGAAACAACAGCCGATAATGAGCAAACAGACCCGCTCTACTCAGCACACACGATCCCGCAGATCCACCGCTGCCTCCGCGGGGAGGAATATCACCGAACTTTTCAAGAACCAGGCCGCGATTCAGCGGATCGCGGCCGGGGGGAAAATGGCGCCAGTGCACCACGAGGAGGACATGTCCGAGGACTCCCAGCCTGCAAGTGAGGAGAACGGTAGGAGGAATACCCGTACAGATCACCCCCTTACCTACTCAGACATGTCGGGCTTTGCAGCCGACATTAAAGCCTCTTTCTCGGCCGCCATTACCGACCTAAAGACCAACCTGCTGGTCCTTACAGAAAAGATGGCCTCCGCCGAAGCGGCAGGGAAAAGCAGGGACAGGGACATACACAGACTGGAAGGGGTGGCAGCCTCACACGCTATGCACTTTATTGAAATGAACAGGCACATGGAGGACTTGGACAATAGGGGAAGGAGGTGTAATATCAGGGTGCGAGGTATTCCCGAATCTGTAACGGCCGAACAGATCACCCCAGCACTACAGAGGGTATTCAACAGCTTGCTGGAGAGACCTGAAGACACGGAAATCGAATTCGTCCGTGCGCACAGAGCACTCAGAGCAAGAGGACCTGACACACTACCTCCACGGGACATTATATGTTGCCTGCAGAAATTCACACTAAAGGAGGAAATTATGTTTAAGGCAAGGAGGAATGAACACATTGTTTTCAACGGCGAAAACATAAAGCTCTTCCAAGACCTATCGCAGATCACGTTGCGGAACCGCAGGGCTCTGCGCCCCCTACTGGATGCTCTAAGGGAAAAAGATCTACGCTACACCTGGCGCTTCCCCTTCGCCCTTCTCGTGACGCACGGCGGTAAACAACACATTCTACGTACGCCGAACGACCTACCAGAATTCTGTGACGCCTTACACCTGGGACGCATTGATCTTCCCGAGTGGTACCACGAGTTTGCACTGCAGCCAAGGGAAAGAAGCCCCCCACACTCACCTCAGGCGACACCAGAAAAACACCTAGCGAAGAAGGCGCGCCAGAACCGCCAAGATGGCTTCGGACCTGGTACACCTCGCAACAAACCCCATTCCTCGAGGACACCCTACGAAGATTAACAGAAACAGACACCGACCTACACCGCAGACACCCGACCCCGGCTAACTGCGCAATGGCTGGACGGAGGACGCTGAGTGATGACCCAAGACCTGAATGCCGCCTACACCCCAGCTTACTGAGAGCTTACGTACAACAGGTACTATCTATTTTTATCTTTCATCCCCCGGGGCCCGAACTTACGCTGCCACGGGCAGTAGCCCAGGGAATAACCTACACCGCTCAGATGGAGCCAACACGCACCATCCACTAGATCGTAGACGACTCCTCACCAAATTGGACACACTTACCAAGCAGATAGCAGTGTCCATATTGCCTCTAACTGAACCCACTGTAAAGCCCAGGGACATGTCTCACTACCTTGCCAACATAGGGGAGCTGCACATGAAGGCCCCAACTGGAGGGTGTAGCTCTCCTAGCTAGATCTCACGGACTCCGACTGCCCTGGGCATCTGGGAGCCAGATGAACACCAACAATGGAGGGGAAAACCCCATCCTTCCTCGCTTATCCCATCGCTATTATATTTTATGTTTACTTTATTACATGCCCAGTCTGCTCTAACGGTGGGCCCATTTAAGACAGGCACTCTCTACTTTTATTTTATTTCATCTCACCCCGCTTGATTCGCAACTGCCTAGTTAGGGGCAGCAACCCAGGATACAGCTCACCCCACCCAATCGGAGCCAACATGCCCTGACCACCTGGTCGAAGATGACCCCTCACAGAACTGAACACACTTACCATGCAGATACTAGTGTTCACACTGCTTTGAACCGAACACACCGCAGGACCCAGGGTCATGGCTCGTCACCCTACCATCATAAGCGAGTTACACATAAAGGATCCAACTAGAAGGTGTTCTGACACTGGCTAGACTGTACTAAACCAGCCAGCCCTGAACATTAGGGAACTGAGCGTGCAGCCAATGACAGAAGGGGGCAAAAATCCATCATAATGCACTTATTTTATTTCAATGTTATCATATTTTATACTTATATTATTTTTTATTTTATTTTATTTCACTTCATCTCTTCTACATGACTTTGCTCAGTGTCTTCCGTCCGCCGTGTATTTGCCTATGATACGCAGTGGTGCCCCCGGTGTAGAGTATAACTAAACCAGCAGTTTGGTATCCATGTTCAACCCCCCCCCCCCCCCGTTATCTTATTGTGTTGTTGATAACTTTACCGTAGACATTGCATTCATCTGCCAGGCAGAAAAATCAAAAAACCTTTTTTTAAATGCTACCTTAAGCGATCAGGAGGGCCTAGGTCTGACCCCTCCAACAGTTTACAGAACCTATTGTTCTTACTATTGGCTACTCACAGCCCTATCTCTGGTTGTGTGTCTCCCAGGTTACCCCACAATTAGTCACGCACCCATCTGAGGACCAACATCCTCGCAGGGACGTTACTGTCAGATCCACCTGGACAACCCGATTGTTCAGGCGGACCACCTACCCCATATCTCCCTCTCCTACATTCTGTCACTTTCTCACTCAATCTCTTCTACCTTCACTAATCTATCCTCGCTGCTACCTATTGTGATATATAAGATTTGGACTTGTAACCAGTTCAGCTTCCTAATATATATTTTGAGTTGTGATTACAGGCGCGCGTTGCCGTCTCTCTCTGGACCTGTCAAATGGCCTACTCAGCACTTGGCAGAACACCGAAACTGGTGTCTCACAATGTACAGGGGTTGAACATCCCCGAGAAACGTTCCACCCTGCTCCGCGAACTCAAAAAGGGTAAGCCTAAAATTGTTTTTTTTACAAGAAACTCACTTTAAGACACACCAGGTTCCCAGGCTCACCGACTCCTATTTTACCGAGGCACACCACTCTACTAATGACTCTTCCAAATCCAAAGGGGTGTCCATCTTGCTCAGCAAGGACGCCACCTTTGAGGTTACTGACAAGTTGATTGACCCGGAGGGGAGGTATATTCTCCTCAAAGGGACCCTAGCAGGAACGCCCACCACACTGGCGAACGTGTATTTCCCTAACACGGGTCACTTAACATTTTGTAGACAACTAGTGGAAACCCTGTTAGCCTTTAGCACAGGACGTTTAATTCTGGGCGGTGACTTCAACATCCCCTTAGACCCATTACTGGACACATCCTCAGGGAAAACATACATTACATTTCAAATTTTAAAACAGATCAAGAAACTCCTGCACAAACTAGAATTAGTAGACACTTGGCGATATCTACACCCGAACGATAAAGACTTCTCCTTTTTCTCAGTACCGCATAACCGCCATTCCAGAATTGACTACCTATTTATTACACAGAGAGACCTACACTCAGTCACAGAAGCCAACATAGGCATACAATCAATATCCGATCATGCTCCAATCTCACTGGATCTTGACTTAACCACAAACAATAGAAGCTCCCCACAATGGAGATTGAACTCCTCCCTTTTGACTGATCCAACACTACTTCCACAAATACACGCGGCCCTTAAGGAATTTTTCACACTGAACGCTACACCCGATGCGACCCCACTGACTATTTGGGAGGCACATAAGTGCAACATTAGGGGACTCCTGATGAGCCTTGGGGCCCGCAGGAAAAGAGAGAGAGAAGCTGAAATCCGAACATTATCACAAAAAATCAAGGCCCTAGAAACACTACACAAACAGTCCCTATCTACACACTCGGCCACGGAACTCCTTGAAGCTAGAAAAGCACTCAGACAATTGCTGGAGAATAAGACTAAACGCATCCTCTTTTTTAAAAAAAAGATATATTACGAACAGGGAGACAAGGCTGGACACATGCTGGCGAGAGCGTTAAAAGACTTGACCACCAATAACACAATTCTCGGCATCCGAGACAAAGACGGAAACTTAGATAGGACAACGACCAAAATAGCACAACACTTCCAAGACTACTATAACAACCTGTATAACTTACCTACACCACATAGACCCCCTGACCTCAAAGGGCACAGACACCAGATAATCAAAAACTTCATTGAAGATTCTAACCTACCATCCCTACAGATGGAGGATTCCTCTGAACTAGACAAACCCATAGACCAATCAGAGATCAAATGGGCCATAAAGGAACTAAAGACTAGTAAGAGCCCCGGACCAGACGGCTATACCGCCATATACTATAAGACCTTCGCTGACACGCTGACCCCTCATTTGCAAACTGCCCTGAACTCACTTGCTGACGGACGACCAGCCTCCCCAGACTTCCTGTCAGCCAACATAGCGGTGATCCCAAAGCCCGATAAGGACCTGACACAATGCTCGAGCTATAGGCCTATCTCACTGCTAAACCTAGACGTAAAGCTCATGGCGAAAATTCTAGCTACAAGACTGAAACCCCTACTCCATAAATTGATTGGACCAAGCCAGGCAGGTTTTATGCCAGGAAGAGAGGCCAGAGATAATGTCACAAAAGCTCTTAACCTGATCCAGGCAGCCCATGAGCGAAAGATCGAGGGTCTTCTCCTGTCCACCGACGCTGAGAAGGCCTTCGATCGAGTAGCCTGGGACTACATGCTCGCAACATGTAGACACATAGGTCTAGGCCCAGGGATGATGAACTGGATCTCTTCCCTATACCAAAACCCCTCAGCTAGACTAAAGATCAATGGGACCCTTTCAAACAAAGTAGACATAAAAAATGGCACGAGACAGGGGTGCCCCTTGTCACCTATACTTTTCATCATCACACTAGAGCCATTCATAAGGAAGATCCTAGCAAATAGTTCTATACACGGCTACGAGATTGCAGGCAGGGAGTACAAAATAGCTGCTTACGCAGATGACCTAGCCTTCTTCCTGACAGAACCCCACATCTCGATCCCCTCCCTCTTGAAAGAGTTTAAATCCTTCGGGTATGTGTCCTATCTGAAGATAAATTACTCAAAGTCAGAAGCCCTTAATGTCACACTCCCCGGGGCCACACTCAAGGCCGCTATGGACAATAATCCCTTCAAGTGGGTCACTAAGGCAGTCAGGTATCTGGGAGTTTGGCTGACTCCTAAGCTGACAGATATTTACCCACGCAATTTCACACCACTCCTTAAATCAATAGGGGAGGATCTCGGCCGCTGGCACACCAGGATGTTCTCATGGTTTGGCAGGGCAGCCATCTGTAAAATGGTTATCCTGCCAAAAGTGCTATACCTGTTGCGTACACTACCAATTAAACTACCTCAGAGTTTCCTCAGAACACTACAAGCTATCCAAATGAAATTCATATGGGCCCACAAAGCACCTCGTATCAAATTCTCACTACTCACTAAAACCAAAGCACAAGGAGGACTAGGCGTCCCAGACTACAAATCATACTACCATGCCACACATATCGCCAGAATCCTAGACTGGCACTGCCATGCGGACCTGAAGGACTGGGTATCACTAGAGAACGAATCAAGCCCGATTCCTCTGAAATACTCGCCCTGGATTTCACCAAATAAATACCCAGCAGAACTGAAAAAACACCCTCTCATAGGAACCACGTTAGGTATTTTCCACCTACTGGCCAAAAGAAATAGATCCTTCCACCCGCTAGGTCCCCTAACCCCGCTGTCAAATAACCCTGACTTCCCACCGGGCGTAAACAATAGAAATCTCATACGAGATGACAACAACTCACCACTCCTCGCTACACACTGTTTCAACAGAGGAGATATCATGGACTTCTCAGACCTTAAAACAGAGAATAATATACCTTCTTTACCCTTATGGACATACTTTCAGATGCGCACATATGCACACAATCAATCTAGGAAGGAACACTTTATCAGAGGTCTCACGGTCATGGAGTCGGTGTGCCTTAAGGGGGAGCAAATACCCAAAACTACCTCAACGGCCTATAGCTGGCTACAACAGGAGGACGCCCCCACACATGACAGGTTTAGAGAGAGATGGTCAGATGCCCTGGGCGTAGATATCACGGATTCGCAATGGGAGAGCGCCTGTATTTTGGCACATAAAGGCTCCATCAGCACTAGGGCACAAGAAACGGCTTACAAGATTCTAACGCATTGGTATGCAACTCCGGTAAAGATTCACAAATGGTACCCACAGTCTAGTGATATGTGTTGGAGATGTGGCAAAGAAAGGGGCACTCTCATACATATATGGTGGCATTGCGAGAAGCTGATGCCCTTTTGGAATGCAGTAACAGATCTAATATACCATATCACGGAGACCAGGCTTGTTTTAAACGCAGCAAACTGCTTATTGCATATTTCTAATTTTTCCATAAGCAAATATAAAAACTGTCTATCCAAATTCCTGCTGATAGCAGCTAACACAATCATTCCACTCCATTGGAAATCCACCTCGACCCCGACGGTGAAGGAGTGGCTCCATAAAATCTCTCACATCTGCGAGATGGAGGATACAAAAGCACAAGCTGAGGAAAAAGCTGAACGTTATCTCAAGACCTGGTCTCCCTGGTTTAGCTACAGACTTACCCAGGAATACCTGGCACTGACCACATAGACGGGCAAGGCCAGAAGCTTATAACAATGTTGCCTAATGCACAGACAAAAACATCGATTTGATGTAACTTTTTAAATGCTGATATGTACTAATGAAGAAATACCTAGCTGAAGAAATATGTTTAGATCCACTTGCAGTTGTTAGCACAGGATAGCCTTTGCTTCTTTCTCTCTACTTCCTTTCTCTTCCCCCTTTAACACCCTAACTATCCCTACTTTTATTCATTCACCCCAAGTACATTCCCACTATGACCTTTGGGAAGCGGCTTTAGCTCCTAAGCAACACGAGCCAAGCCTCATTCAGCCAGCTACGGCCGAATAAAACAGTTTGAATAACACAGTTTAAATATGCAAATTGTTTCAAAAATGACCAAATGTTGTAATTGACCAATCATACCACAGCACTGTTCATATGTATCTTGACAATGTACTTCTGTTGAATCATTTGTATTCTGTTTACTCCTTAATAAACCTTTGAATGATAAAAAAAAAATTATGTTTTTTAGTTTGGGTGGTATTTTTGTAGCTCATTTAAAGCCTTAACAGACACAAATGGCCTTGCATGTATTGGGGGGGGGAGGCCATTTATTTTAAATTTTTGTTTTTAAGATTTTGCAGCTGCAATGTAGATTCTTAGGTTTTCTTAAAGCTGTACATATTTGAAGAAGCATTTTGGATACATGCTACAGATGCACCGCTTTACAGGCAGAGTAAGCCCCCCACCCCCCAAGTTGCTAAAGGCACTTCTTGTTTCATTTGTTGGTTTGTCAAAATTGGTGACATTGTGTGTCGTTTGTAGGTTGTTAGTTTCACTTTAATTTCATTGTCTGTGCTGCATTAATTAGCACAATCTTCCACAAGATGTTGTGACTAATGTTTAAATCCTTAAGAGACTGTCCATTTGTGGGTGAAGTCATTTTAGCTCCTGTTAATTTCCTCTGCAAAATGGTCAGACCTCATCATATTCTGTTAGTGTCTCAAATTAACATACATGTGTTTTTTGCTCTCCTTGCTCTTTCCCAAGTCCTGTTTTGTTGACCAATAAAATTTGCATGTTTTGGGGGGTCAGGCCATTTATTCATTTATTTTTCTCAAGATTTTGCAGCTGCAATGTAGATTCTTAGGTTTTCTTAAAGCCGTACATTTTTGAAGAAGCATTTTGGATACATGCTACAGATGCACCACTTTAAAGCCAAAGTAAGCCCCCCCCCCCCCCCCCAAGTTGCTAAAGGCACTTCTTGTTTCGTTTGTGGGTTTGTCAAATTTGGTGACATTGATATATGTCCCTCAGGGTGGGACCAGGGCCCCCATACCCATTTTAAGGCCAATACCTAAAATAACTAGAATATAAGCCAGCCAAGTGGAGACTAGCAAAATTAACAGGTCATTTCGCATAGACTGCAATGGTAATTGCTGTAAGACTTTTGCCTATGTTAGGCTGTTTGTTTGCCCCCCGGACTGGGGGGAGTTTGTCCCATCTGTAATTTTGTAGTATGCTGGATGATGTGCTTAATTTTGTACAGGGGGTGGCTTATTTTGTGCTAGCTGTATTTGGGTTTGTCTGGGCATGCTCATGGACTTAGGTTTTTTGGTGTGGCTTTTGGTGTGTGAAATGCATTTGGGGTGGTCTGGGCATGCTCAGGGACTTTGGTTTATTTTTTGTATGTGAACCACAAATGGACAGTCTCTTAAGGATTTAAACATTAGTCACAACATCTTGTGGAAGATTTTTTTTTTTTAATATAAGCCAGCCAAGTGGGGACTAGCAAAAATTAACAGGTCAGTTTCCATAGACTGCAATGGTAATTGTTGTATGACTTTTGCCCATGTTAGGCTGTTGTGGGTTTATCAAAATTGGTGACATTGTGTGTCATTTGCAGTGATGTAAGTAACTGAGTTAAAATAAATGGAGTTACTTAACACAGTTACTTTAGAGGGTAACACAGTTTCCATTACTTGGGCGGCGTTACCCCAATTACATCTACCGCCACTAGCTGGCAGTACTGTAATTCCGGTGTCCTGACAAAAAAGTTCCCCCGCCAGATAAGGACCCCATGTACTGCGCAGGCGCAGCGCTTGCGCAGTACGAAGGACTACGGAGCTTGCGAAAATTGGCAGTTAACATGTAATTGTACGAGGCGATGCCGCACGCTCCCGATGCTCGTGCTACTCTGCAAGGGGCGTCTATATCGTGTAACTAAGGGGAGGGTCTAGTATTACGGTAACCAAGAGGCACATTTATTATTATTGTTATATATCGAGCTCTGCCCATTAATTTAACATTCACCCTCTTCTGTAGCCATCCGCCCCTTACACAATATAATAATAATAGACCTGCCCCTTGCTTACACGCTATAACAGATCTGCCCCTTGGTTAGAGTAATAATAGAGCAGCCCCTTGGTTACACAATATATAACAATAATAATAAATGCGCCCCTTGCTTACAGTAATACTAGACCCGCCCCTTAGTTACACGCATAGAATATTAAAAAAAAAAGTCACAGTTACTTTGCTGCATAACTAATTACTTTTCTAATGTAGTAACTGAGTTACTAACGCAATTACTTTTTGGGAGAAGTAATTTGTAACTTAACTAATTACTTTTTTAAAGTAAGATGACCAACACTGGTCGTTTGTAGGTTGCTAGTTTCACTTCGATTTAATTGTCTGTGCTGCATTAGTTTGCAAAATTTTGTAGCAATTTTTTTGTAGCAAATTTTTATGTTTTATGTGTGTTACTTATTTTGCAGATGCATGCTCAATCCAAGTAATGCATTTTACACTCCCTCCTAAAAAATGTTCATGGAACAGATTTCCCAGCTGAAGCTTAACTAGAAAAAGATGTGGGTGCAGCGCTTGTACAAATTGTGTATTTCAATATTATGAAAAAGGAAAAAAATATTTTTTATCAAAATTCTGAAAATAAAAAACTAAGGTAGAGTTCCAATGCATGAAATTGGAAAATTACAGCCAAATAAAGTGAGAGACATATGAAATGCGATCACCAATATTGTGCTCTAAATAAAAAATAATGATAGGCTGAAATCAAACTATTAAACAAACTCTATCAAGTACTAAAAAAAAACTACAGTGCTCATAACTATATAGGAAATGACAAAACATCATATACAGAAAAGTAAAAATACTCAAAAACATTTGGTGAAAAAAAGTCTGAGAGGAAAGACTAAGGCAGAGCCCCAAGAATAAAAATTGAAAAACTGAAACAAAGTCCCAAATAGATATTCATGTGATGAAAAATTAGCCGGTGGATTTTCATACAAGTGTAGAAACGAAACGTCAATGAAAAATCGTGAAGAAAAACCCTCCTCCAGAATGCTTTACACCCAAAGTGAGTATGTAGTCTCCTTTACCAACTTAAATGACCACCAAGGCGGTCTCATCAAGCACAGGGAATTTCGTCTCCCAAAAACCTATATAGATGTCTGAAGCTGCTGGATCCGTGTCACTTGTGGATTGCAGGTCACCGGTCTCCAAAGCTAGACACTCTTCTTTCAGTAATAAGAGTCCAAGATCAATCACAAGGATGGACAGGTGCAGATGAACCAGCAAAAGCAAAGGTTGAGGAAACACAAGATGAAATCCACTCTGCTCAACCTCCCAATGGAGCCTAAGGGGAGCCCAATCCTAAATTCAGTGGGAAGTGGAACTTCAGCAACTGCAGCGGGTCCTGGCGAGCCCCTAGACATGCTGCTTATGAATGAAGCCACCTTTGATGGAGGTGGGTGGGAAGGTGATCTCACTCAGGGGAGATATACTGGGATCTATCTGATCTCTCTTTCCAGTTCCAGATCTGCACCAAGCAATGCCTGCTCAGGGCTCAGCAGACTGGAAAATACAAGTGTGTCATGGCACATCTGCATTCCAAATTTTGAACTTAAACGGAAGTAAACCCATCCATAAAACAGTTTAATTTCCGGCATGTGCCAGAAACGTAACACTAGCATTGGTTGTGCTCTCAACCAAACTGTCAAGCCATCCAATTGCTGGTGTCTAATCACATGTGCAGCATCATGGCAGTTGTAGATTAAACAGAGGCAAAGATGGCAGCTTCCTCGGCTGAAAACGATAGGGGGATTTACTTAGACTTTAAGATGGTCATGCACTATGCAATCTGATTGGCCAATCTCTGTACAACTCGATATTTAGGCAAAATAGGTAATAGGAAGACTCACTTGAACAATTAATTCAAATAGGAAATCAAACAGGCTCTTGCACTAAATCTAATTTATTAAAGATAGAACTGATTGATTGCAGAGTATGGTCACCTTTAAAGATCAAGATCATTTGTTATGTATTGATAGATTTGTGAAGAAAAAGAAAAAACAAGTTTCAAAGATATATTAGAAGTAATAGAATTGATATTAGCATCAAAAGGGTTAATTAACTGAGAACCCCTACTAACAGACTCAATTAGACGAAATTAACCAATTGTATTGGGTGTGTGCTACTATCAACAAGAAATCCCTAGCGCCAGTTGCAGTTTACATATGCAGGTATTTACTATTTGTGCTTCAATGTGTGCCAGGTCGCAGATCCTTCCAGCACACTGCCGGAAGCAGACTATGAGGGACCTCCTAGCAACAGCCATTTAGAGGTGAGTAAGAAAAAAAAAATTCCAAATGTTTTTTTTCTTCCTTTTTTAATGCGCATTCATGATTTTTTATTTTTTTTGGGTGGAACACCACTTTAAAGCCTTGAATATGCCATTCAGCACTGTTTAATCACTTATTAAGAAGTGGAAAATTAGGGTCTCTTTTGATACCAAGCCAAGGTCAGGTAAACCAAGAAAGATTGCTGCCACAACTGGTGGAATATTTGTTTAGGATACAAAGAAAAGCCCACTGGTAACCGCAGGAGAAATACAGGCTGCTCTCCAAAAAGACGGTGTGTTTGTTTTTAAAGGAGCACAATTCAACGATACTTGAACAAAAAAAGCTGCATGGTTGAGGTGCCAGAAGGAAGCCTTTACTGGACCAATGCCACAAAAAAGCCAATGAGGCATGTCAAGGTGTTGTTGGGCATATTGTAACCAGGCTTTTTTGTGGAACTTGAACAGTAAAGGCTACTTTCAGGCAACTTGACCATGCAGCTCTTTTTTGTTAAAGTATCATCGTATTGTGCTCCTTAACCACTTTCAGACCGTACCATTTTGCTGGCTTAAGACCAGACCACTTTTTGCGATTTGGCACTGCGTTGCTTTAACTGACAAACGGCCGTGCGATGTGGCTCCCAATCAGCAATTATTTTTTTTTTTTGTGACTGTGACATTATGGCGGACACATCGGACATTTTTGACACATATTTGGGACCAGTGTTATTTATACAGCAATCAGTGCTATTTAAATGCACTGATTCCTGTGTAAATGACACTGGCAGTGAAGGGGTTAACCACTAGGTGGCAGTGTAGGGGTTAAGTGTTCCTAGAGGCGTGTTACTAACTGTGGGATGGCATGGCTGTGATCTAGTGAACACTGATCTCTGCTCCAATCACAGGGAGCAGAGATCGGTGTCACTAGTTGCTAGGCAGAACGGGGAGATGCTGTTTACTTACGCATCTCCCCATTCAGCCATCCCGTGAGGCGATTGCGGGTATCCCCGCAGCGATCGAGTCTGGGGGACCCACGACCAGACTCACGGCGGGTCCCGACTGGCTCGATGGCATGGCGTCAATCTTAAAGGGGATGTACCTGTATGCCCTTTTGCCTGTCCGTGCCATTCTGTCGACGTACATCGTCGTGCGCTGGTCGGGAAGCGGTTATAAACCACACCATCTTTTTCCAGAGCAGACTGCATTTCTCCTGGATTACCTGTGGGTTTTTCTTTGTATCCCAAACAGTTCCTGTGGCAGTTGTGGCTGAAATCTTTCTTGATCTACCTGACCTTGGCTTGGTATCAAGAGATCCCCCAAATTTCAACTTTTCAACACTAATTGTGATTTAAAAAGCCACAAATGTGGGAAATTAACTTTTAATTGCCATTTTAACCCTTTGCCGACCAGCGGACGATGATGTTCGTCGGCACAATGGCACAGCTAGGCAAATTAGCGTACCTTTTAAGATGTGGCTTAGTGGGCACATGCACTTTTGCGCAAACCAATCAATATATGCCTATTGCAATTAGTTTTTTTTTTTTACCAAGAATATGTAGAAGAATACATATCGGCCTAAACTGAGAAAGAAATTTGTTTTTTTTTTATATTTTTTGGGGGATATTTATTATAGCAAAAAGTTAAAGTTAAAGTTAAAAAATTGTTGCTCCTTTTTTGTTTATAGCACAAAAAATTAAAAACGCAGATGTGATCAAATACCACCAAAAGAAAGCTCTATTTGTTGGGAAAAAAAGAACGTCAATTTTGTTTGGGTACAACATCGCATGGCCACGCAATTGTCAGTTAAAGCTAAGCTGTGCCGAATCGCAACAAGTGCTCTGGTTAGGAAGGGGTAAATTCTTCTGGGGCTGAAGTGTTTACATAGTTTCATAGTTAGTCAAGTTAAAAAAAGACACAAGTCCATCCAGTTTAACCACACAAAAAAAAAGAAAATAATATCATACAATCCCATCTCCCCAATTCTATATCCACAGTTGATCCATGGTTAACTTCTGTGTCTGTACCAAGGCCAAACATTCCAGGGTATGTAAACTTTTTATCAGAGCCATTTGGGTAATTGATGTTATCCTTATGATTTGAAAAGCATTTAAAAAACGATGTGATTGCTATCCTTAAAGGGGTTGTAAAGGTAAATGTTTTTTCACCTTAATGCATTCTATGCATTAAGGTGAAAATACATCTGACAATGCCGGCCCCCCTGTTTTACTTACCTGACCACTCGAAAGTCCTGCGCTCACCTCTGACATCCTCTTCGCTGGTCAGCCTGGCCGTTGATTGGTTACACTGGATGGATTGAACGCAGCGCAGCCATTGGCTCACGCTGCTGTCAATCACATCCAATGATGCAGCGCGCCGGGGGCGGGGCCAATTGATACAGTCGCGGCTATAGCTGCTCGCTGTATCACGGGAGCGCACCCGCAAGTACTCCACACCATGCGAGGGAGCTCGCATGAAGGTGAAGGGTACTTGCGGGGGGGAGCCGAGACAGCCGCCGAGGGACCCCAGAAGACCAGGTTCGGGGGGCCACTCTGTGCAAAATGAGCTGCACAGTGGAGTGAAGTATAACATGTTTGTTATTTTTTTTTTTAATCCTTTACAACACCTTTAAATAAAATACATTTTTTTTGGCATGATCAGTCATATTTTCAATATTAGTGGCAAAATTTCTGCCAGGGTATGCAAACTTTTGAGCACAACTGTGTGTGTGTGTGTGTGTATACACACACACACACACACACACACACTAACTAACATATATATATATATATATATATATATATATATATATATATATATATATATATATATATATATATATATATATATATATATATATATATATATATATATATATATATATAAACACAGATTTACATTGGATAGATTAATAACATTTTTAAGTCTGAAAGATTTTCATTGCTTTCTGGGTCCCTGATTTACTTTCACTTCCAGGTTCGGTGCCTGTTTAGGAAGTGAGGGGCAATTCTACAGTGTAGACACAGAAAAAAAAATGTAACAGAGGATTTCACTAATCTATTAAAAAAAGTTACATTTCACTTTAAAACTTTTACTGCCCCCACCTTATTGGCAGTGAGACTGGTGAACATTATTTTCAAATCACTGATCTTTTCTAAATGTAACTGGAAGTGTTCTTTCATGAGGACTTGCTGGTTCAGCGTGATTCCTGTGCTGGCTGACAGTGAAGAAAGAGTGTTTTGTCAATTTTTTTTTTTTTCCAGTAGGAAGTGTGGACCCTGATGACAGTAATTAATGTATTAAAACACACACGTTTACATATGGCCTATTCAAGTGTACAAATTAGGTGCAGTACAACATTCTGCCCTGAACATTCAAAATGAATGGCCTGCAATATACTTCAATGCATGAACAAATAGGTCTGGATCCAAGTGCGTGAAGAAAGCATGCATTAAGCAGAAGAAACCTTTGTTGGCTGGATGTGTTTTATTTGTTTTAGCTTTAGAATTTCAAATTTATAACTAAATAAAGAAGAGCGAGTGAATGACCTGGACTTTGTTTTCTTGGATTGCTGCTTTTTGGAAAATATATGGTTTGGTGGGCCATTTTTACAAACATTTAAAGCAGTAATGTTAAAGTTAAAAACTGAAAAACAGCAGAAATGGTCTGGTCATCTGAGGTGCAAAATGGCAGACAGTGACCTGTGGTAAAAGGGTTAAATGAGACTCCATTGCTATATTAACCTTTAAAGTCATAATCACATGGCAGGTTTTCAATACCTTTTAAACAGGGAAAAAATCATATAATGATTAAATGTATATAAAAAGTGTACTGTACAGTGGTGTGAAAAAGTGTTTGCCCCCCCTTCCTCATTTCCTGTTCCTTTGCATGTTTGTCACACTTAAGTGTTTCGGAACATCAAACCAATTTAAACAATAGTCAAGGACAACACAAGTAAACACAAAATGAAATTTGTAAATGAAGGTGTTTATTATTAAAGGTGAAAAAAAATCCAAACCATCATGGCCCTGTGTGAAAAAGTGATTGCCCCCCTTGTTAAAACATACTATAACTGTGGTTGTCCACACCTGAGTTCAATTTCTCTAGCCACACCCAGGCCTGATTATTGCCACACCTGTTCACAATCAAGGCATCACTTAAATAGGAGCTGCTTGACACAGTAAGGTCCACCAGAAGATCCTTAAAAGCTACACATCATGCCGAGACCCAAAGAAGTTCAGGAACAATTGAGAAAGAAAGTAATTGAGATCTATCAGTCTGGAAAGGGTTATAAAGCCATTTCCAAAGCTTTGGGAATCCAGCGAACCACAGTGAGAGCCATTATCCACAAATGGCGAAGACATGGAACAGTGGTGAACCTTCCCAGGAGTGGCCAGCCGCCCAAAATTACCACAAGAGCGCAGCGACGACTCATCCAAGAGGTCACAAAAGACCCCACAACAACGTCCAAGGAACTGCAGGCCTCACTTGCCTCAGTTAAGGTCAGCGTTCATGCCTCCACCATCAGGAAAAGACTGGGCAAAAATGGCCTGCATGGCAGAGTTCCAAGGAGAAAACCACTGCTGAGCAAAAAGAACATCAAAGCTCGTCTCAATTTCTCCACAACACATCTTGATGATCCCCAAGACTTTTGGGACAACATTCTGTGGACCGATGAGACAAAAGTGGAACTCTTTGGAAGGTGTGTGTCCAAGTATATCTGGCATAGAAGGAACACTGCATTTCAGAAAAAGAACATTATACCAACAGTAAAATATGGTGGTGGTAGTGTGATGGTCTGGGGCTGTTTTGCTGCTTCAGGACCTGGAAGACTTGCCGTGATAAAAGGAACTATGAATTCTGCTGTCCTACCAAGAGATCCTGAAGGAGAATGTCCGACCATCTGTTCGTGTACTCAAGCTGAAACGAACTTGGGTTCTGCAGCAGGACAATGATCCTAAACACACCAGCAAGTCCACCACCGAATGGCTGAAGAAAAACAAAATGAAGACTTTGGAGTGGCCTAGCCAAAGTCCTGACCTGAATCCTATTGAGATGTTGTGGTATGACCTTAAAAAGGCCGTTCATGCTCGAAAAACCCTCTAATGTAACTGAATTAGGACAATTCTGCAAAGATGAGTGGGCCAAAATTCCTCCAGGACGCTGTAAAAGCCTCATTGCACGTTATCGCAAACGCTTGGTTGCAGTTGTTGCTGCTAAGGGTGGCCCAACCAGTTATTAGGTTTAGGGGGCAATCACTTTTTCACACAGGGCCATGATGGTTTGGATTTTTTTTCACCTTTAATAATAAACACCTTCATTTACAAATTGCATTTTGTGTTTACTTGTGTTGTCCTTGACTATTGTTTAAATTGGTTTGATGTTCCAAAACACTTAAGTGTGATAAACATGCAAAGGAACAGGAAATGAGGAAGGGGGCAAACACTTTTTCACACCACTGTATGTTCGTTATTTTGTTGTCTATTAATTCGTTAATTAAACATACATTATTTTATTAACGTTTAAGTGTTTAATATTGGGCTTATTTTGTACTTTAAGAGAAAAGCCTCATTTAAAAAAAATAAAAATGAAAAAACAGAATAACTCGTAATATTTTTCATCCAGGTTTTCCCCTTTCATACATTTTTATAGAGATTTTTATATCTTTCTACAAAGTGCAGTTTCAGCCTTCTTGTCCTTTTGATGAATTATTCATTAGCAAATGTAAATTGGACATTTTCAGTAACAGTAAACAGGGACCTTTGATACTTAAAATTCTGCAATAAAATAAATATTCTGGCCACATATCTGACAGTAAACTGCTCAGCCACTCACCAGTTTAATTTACACTGTTCGTTGAATGCAATTCTCCCAGTGTTTGAATGTGTAGTACTTGTCAGCAGTGTAAGTAATTAAAAGGTTCAGTGGTTAAATATTATCGCCATAGATGTAGCTTTTAGAAACATACTTGAGAGACAAACAGAAATAATACTAAATATATAATGGGTTTGCATATCTTGTGACAAGAATAATATTTATAATAAGTTAGCAAGTGCATAATTTAAAAGCTTAAGAAGCCATGGTGTGTAAAGTAAATACACATACATTTAAATAAAGAAAACAAGCAAGGTTCTTTCTTGGGTTACCATGAGCAGCAGTGTGCATGTCCCAAATAATTAGGTTGATGTGCTCTTTTGTAGGGGCTAGAAAAATTGGAGAAAATAAAACAGTAAAAAAACTGAAGTAGCTGTCAATTGTAGCCAATTGGGTTTCATTTTGTTTTCGCTGGAAAAAAAAAGAAATATTACATTGAATAAGTTCACTAGTCGGTATCAGTAACACATCTCACTTTCAGTTTCCTATTAATCAGCAGTGTGATGATGCTCGCTTATTGCCCAACAATTAGGGATGTCACCAGCATAACTGGTGTGGTAGGAAAATGTAAATCCCAAGGAAGAACCAAATCCTTTGGCATATATGAATTTTAATTGTCAAGATGTACAAAAATGTATAATTAGAGATGTATAATTAATTACCTTGCTAAAATAACAGAACAAGGAGTAAAGTAGAGAAGATTTATGTTGTTTAGGGGCCGGACTACCAATAGGATATCAGAACTAATGTTTATTAATGACTTCAGCCCCAGACCATTTGGCTGGCAAAAGACCAGAGCACTTTTTGCGATTCTGCACTGCGTCGCTTTAACTGACAATTGCACGGTTGTGCGACGTGGCTCCCAAACAAAATTGAAGTCCTGTTTTTTTTTCCACAAATGGAGCTTTCTTTTGGTGGTATTTATCACCTATGTGGTTTTTATTTTTTGTGCTATAAACAAAAAAAAAATAGCAACAATTTTGAAAAAAAAATCATTATTTTTTACTTTTTGCTATAATAAATATCCCCCCCCAAAAAAAAAAAAAAAACGTTTTTTTTCCTTTCCTCAGTTTAGGCGATACGTATTCTTCTACATATTTTTGGTTAAAAAAAAAAGCATTAATCATTTATCGATTGGTTTGTGCAAAATTTATAGCGTCTACAAAATAGGGGATAGTTTTATGGCATTTTTATTAATATTTTTTTATTTTTTATTTTCATTTTATTTTTTTTATTTTACTAGTAATGGTGTCAATCAGCAATTTTTATCATGACTTAGACATTATGATGGACAGATCTGACACTTTTGGCGCTATTTTGGGACCATTCACATTTATACAGCGATCAGTGTGATTAAAAATTAATTGATTACTGTGTAAATGTGACTGGCAGTGAAGGGGTTAACCACTAGGGGGCACTGTAGGGGTTAAGTGTATCCTAGTGTATCCGAGTGATTCTAACTGTGGGGGGAGGGGCTATGTGTGACACGACACTGATCACCGCTCCGATTACAGGGAGCTGTGATCAGTGTTATGCCGCGTACACACGAAGGGACTATCCCGCGGGATTATCCGCTGGACCGAAGTCCAGCGGATAATCCCCTCGTGTGTGGGCGCCGGCGGACTTTTTTTGGCCAAAGTACGGCGGACTAAAGTTTCAGGTTTTGTTCTGAAATTATCCGCTGGACTTGGCAGTCCAGCGGATAATCCGGTCGTGTGTAGTATGGTCCGGCGTACCAAAAAGGACGCATGCTCAGTAGGTATTATGTCACGGACTCGCTCGGTCTGGTAAAACTAGCCTTCGTTTTGAAGCTCGCACAATCGTCACGCTGCTGAATTTTTTTTTTTTTTTTTTTTTTCTGACAGCGGGATTTGTATGTTATCGTACTTGAAGAATGATTTTGCCTTGCTGCTTGTATATTCACGCAGAGTACTCCCGAACGTTTTTTCTTCACCATTCTTTAGTGAAGTTATATATTTGTATATATATATATATATATCTATATCTCTATCTCTATCTCTATCTCTATATATATATATATATATATATATATATATATATATATATATAGATATAGATATCCAAATCACCAAATGAAAAATATATCTATATTTCTCAATAAGCCCAAAAAAATATATATCGATATCTACATATATATATATATATATTAATATATATAGATATCTAGATCTATACGTGTATAAAAATATATATATATATATATATATATATATATATATATATATATATATATATATATATATATATATATATATATATGTACATATATCTCTATATAGATATTTTTTATTATTTGTTGGTTATCAAAAGGATTAGTTATTACATATGATACAATTGTGGAGTCAGCAGAGCTTGCCCTTAATTCAGATCTTAACCCTCACCTTTCCAGCGACTGCACTTGCAGTTCCATTGAAGTTGCACTTTACACTTGTATTGTCAAATGAATGTTTAGACATGTACCTGCCTACTCCTAAAGAAACTATGTTTTTGAATAACAAGCACGTATATCATTATTTGATGAAAATTAAATGACCATTTATTCTGGTTAAAACAAACAAGGCAAAACAAAATAGGAAGGCAACACTGGAGCCACTTGTAGATTTTGTGAAGACTTTTTGCCCCAACGGCAGACACCAAGTTTGTGAAGCCAAAAATTAAGCTTGGGCACATTTCATACAATATAGGGAGCACAAGAAGATTGACCAGGAATCAGACAGACCAGGAACAGCAGCAGATGACATCTATGTCCCCAAGCTGTGGCACTACAACAGCCTGTGTCTTCTGTGAGACCAGACTGAAGCCAGGCAATCACTTCCGACTCTTCCCACCACGCTGCCCTGCACTCTTCCCTGCAGTCTTCCCTGCACGCTTCCTTGGAGGCTGACTTGTGGTAGGAGGAGGAGTAGGAGGAGGAGGAGGAGGAGAAGAAGGAAGACGAGGAGGAGGAGGAGGAGAAGTTGGTGTCGGGCCTTCATGGGTCAGGCGGGTGGATTCTCGTAATTCACCCCTCAAACCCACCCTAATTGCCTCAGAAATGAGGCCCTCACACAGGTGCCGTTGGCCCCTCTCCATTTCCAGCAACCTGCTGGACAAGTAGCTGGCATAGGCCTCTTCTGGAAGGGGGGGTTTGTCGAGAATCGCACTCGCCTTCTGAATCAGTTGGAGTGATTCCTCCTCAACAATGGTCATCCTCCTGGGCCTTCTTGGGGGTAAGGGCAGGGGTGGAGGTAGACTTCTTAATTGGGTCTGGCTGTCACTCTGGCTCGTGCTGGGCCCAGCCACCTCCTGGCTCTCGCTGGTCATGTCCTCCTCCTCCATACCACTTGTCCCGGCATCATCCTGGGTCAGCTCATCCTGTGTGCAAATAAAAACAAAAATCAAACACCTGTTTTGTGGTTTCTGGCCTCCTCAATCATCCAATTGTAAACTTAGGAACGAGCATCTAAATTTTCCAAAAGATCCAAAAGGCTATCATTTGGACCCCTGCATTTTCCAAGCAGATCACCAATGTTGTCTAACGCTTTTTTTGCCACTACTGGATGTATGTATACACTATATATGTATCGATATGTTGCACCAACACTTTTTACAAGTGTGCTGAATTTTTGTCAGTTTTTTTCACAATTCTGAGTTCAGGGTGTTAATTGTTTCACATTTTAACGTTTACAGCATTAATATTCACACAATCACAATTTAGGCTACTAAATATATACCTGGCTCCAGCTGGGCGCATCAGCCTGCTCCAAGGTGGAGGGGTCTTCTCCTTCCGTGGAAGCCTCAGCTGGGGTGGAGGGAAGAGTGGAGGGAAGAGTGGAGGGAAGAGTGGAGGGAAGAGTGGAGGGAAGAGTGGAGGGAAGGGTGGAGGGAAGAGTGGACAGTGATTGCCTGGGTTCCATCTGGTCACCTATAAAAGTCAGTTGGTTGTAGTACCACAGCTTGGGTACATAAACATTCTCTGCTGCTGCTCCTGATCTGACTGATTCCTCAATCTTCTTGCGCTCCCGCTTGTACATGTGCCTTAAACTTGCAATTCTGGCTTCCACAAACTTGGTGTTTGCGTTGGGGACTTTAGTCTTCACAAAAGCCACAAGTGGCCCCAGTGTTGCCTTCCGGACATCCCTATTGCCATATAAAGGGTTCTTGAGCTGCCACAGGTTGGTATTTTTTCTGTACAGGGCAATGAATTCGGACATGAACTGCTGGTCCTTGAATGGATTCAACTGGGGTGCTGACATGTTTGTTTCTGTTTTGTTAGTAATGGCAATACAAAAGACCAAAAACACAAATGTTACTTAAAACGCACAACCAGTTTTTTTCTTACCAAACATTACACAACACACCCACACACAGGCAGCAACCCCCTACACACAGGCAGCAACCCCTACACACAGGCAGCAACCCCCTACACACAGGCAGCAACCCCTACACACAGGCAGCAACACACACATATCCTTAAAAAATGCTGGCCCAAAACCCAAAAAAAAAACACAGTAATGCATCCTAGAAAACACTTACCTTCGTACAGAGCGCTCGCTACTTCCGTTCGGGAACACGTGGGCCCCTCAAACAGCCTTATATACACTGCGCACGCGTCGAAGTCCGCCTGCGTCCTCCGCGTCGCCCGCCCATGACGTTCCTCCTGACGAGTATTCCCCGCCCCGCTTCCCCTCGTTACATTGTGGGTGAATAAATTAATGAAGATGGCGGACACATTCTCAGCCAGTAGCGCGGAGGAAAGCCAAGAAGTGAACACATCTGCATCCAGCAGCAGATATAAGGCCACCAATATGGCCTTTGAAGAGATGGTGGAGATGGTGGACATCCTCCAAAGGGAAGATTACGACGGGGAAAATGGCCCGTACCCTCGACCCAACGTGCGCAAGGACAAGATTCTCACTACAATCGTCAGCACCCTGGAGCAGAAATTCGGCGTACGAAGGGGCAAGGATCAACTGCGCAAGCGATGGTCCGACATCAAATCCAGGGAGCACGATCAGTACAGGAGAATTCGAAAAGCCATCAAAAAAAGTAAGTCAAGCACGTGCGCTACTATGGTTATACTTGATATGTCTAAACTTGCGCAGATGTAATTACCATTCGTACGTGAAACTTGCGCAGATGTTATTACCATTCGTACGTGAAACTTGCGCAGATGTTATTACCATTCGTACCTGAAACTTGCGCAGATGTAATTACCATTCGTACCTGAAACTTGCGCAGATGTAATTACCATTCGTACGTGAAACTTGCGCAGATGTTATTACCATTCGTACGTGAAACTTGCGCAGATGTTATTACCATTCGTACCTGAAACTTGCGCAGATGTAATTACCATTCGTACGTGAAACTTGCGCAGATGTTATTACCATTCGTACGTGAAACTTGCGCAGATGTTATTACCATTCGTACCTGAAACTTGCGCAGATGTAATTACCATTCGTACCTGAAACTTGCGCAGATGTAATTACCATTCGTACGTGAAACTTGCGCAGATGTAATTACCATTCGTACGTGAAACTTGCGCAGATGTTATTACCATTCGTACGTGAAACTTGCGCAGATGTTATTACCATTCGTACCTGAAACTTGCGCAGATGTAATTACCATTCGTACCTGAAACTTGCGCAGATGTAATTACCATTCGTACGTGAAACTTGCGCAGATGTTATTACCATTCGTACGTGAAACTTGCGCAGATGTTATTACCATTCGTACGTGAAACTTGCGCATATTTGATGAAAGTTCCGTTTGTCTTCATAACGTTTATTGAGTTTACCTGGCTTTGGGTTGTTGGAGTTGTAAGGTTGTTTATTATTGTCACTATCTATACAATTACTGCTGTAGTAAGGGTTTTAGGGGTAACTTACACAGGGACTCCAGAGGCTGTTTTGGGGGGGGGGGATAAATATGTTAAGCAGGGTCTCATGCTCACAATTCACAAAAAATGCTCATCATCTCTAAATACTGTAGGTGGTGACTTTTCAAAGAAGTACACTCACCTGTCCCTTGGATGGTGCAGCTACAATCTCTGATCTTGCAATCCTGAAATTAATGTTTGCGGCTTCACTTCCCGGGTCACTATTGGGCATGCGCCAGTTGCGCAATGCAATAGGACTGGTCCGCGCGAGCTCGGGGACCCCTGTGTGTCCCAGCAGACAGCACGGTGGGACGGGATGTGGCGTATACTTCTGTGGGAGTCTAGGGCCGGATGTGTGTGCAAATACCTGCCTTACACAGGTATCTGCAACCCATCCCCCCTAAAAGGTTCAAAATAAGACACCACAGGGGTGCAGGGATCCAATGAGCGGAAGTTCAAATTTAGGGTTGAAGGGCGGTTTAAGTATTGGAGTTTCATTAGATAGACATTTCAATTCTGTCTTCAAGTAGGATCTTCTAACAAACTGCTAATAATTGGCAAGACTTTTAAACAATGTTTACTAATCCTATTTTGGCACTCAAATATCAGTGTGATTCAAAGTGTACCTTTTTGTGTTCCATTACCATAGGGGGCAAAAGACTCAGACGTCAGTCCGAACCTACGAGGACCTCCCGGCATCACCAGACTAATTGGGCAGTTAGCCCAAGCCCGCGCATGGATGTGGCGGAACAGGTCGTTGAAGTGGAGCAAATCTGCACCCCACCAAGTGAGTGTCTCAGAACACAGATTGAGCTAATAAATTAAGGTCTGCATGTTTTTGACACTTTTTTTCTTGTGTTTTATCTACCCAACTTTTAGGTGATGCTGATCTGTTTGTGGAAGGACAAGCTGCGGAGCCATTTTCCACTGACAGTGCCCACAGGCTTATTGGCCAGATCATGGCCTGGAATCTGCAGCTGGAAAATATGCAGAAGGAGATGGCCACCATGCAGCAGGGAATGAAGGACATGATTGATGTTTTGGGGAGAATCTAAAGACCCCTTTTCCATTTCTTAACATCAATCATGTCCTTCATTCCCCTTTTGATGCGCTGTTTTAATAATTTTAGAGGCCAAATTTTTAATATGCACACGGTATGTCAACATGTGCTATGTGCCATCAGGGGATCTCAATGGACACATTTGGTGTTTGCAACCCCTAATGCTAGTAGGTGAGAGGGAAGGGGTTTCACACACAAAACACGTCCATTGATTCCCCATGATGGAACATAGCACATGTTGACATTACCCATTTTCCAGTTAAATTAGTGTGCATATTAAAAATTTGGCTTCTACTGTTCATGGGTTACCTGTTGAACTTTGTAAGTTCTGGACTTTTACATTGTGTAAATAATTTCAAATGCTAAGCCTAAATTTTTTAACATTTTTAAACATGTTTTTATGTTTGTTTTAAAAAATCAATCCCAAAAAAAAAAAAAAATATGTTGTGAGAAAAACACCAAAAAAATGTCAAAAAGATAACATAAAAAAAAAAAAAAAAAAAAATCTTGTTACAAAAAAAAAAAAAAAAAAAGAAAAAAAAACCAAAAATACCAAAACAAAAAAAAAAAAAAAAAAAAAAAAAAAAATTTTTGGATGTGCACTATAATAAAAAAAAATAATGTTTGCACAAATTCAAAAATGTGTGGCTTCTTCTTTTTAAATACTACCAGTTTGACAAAAACATGTTGTGGTTCATTGACAAAGGGGCTTATTTACTAAACGCTAAACAAGTTTGCCACTATTAAGATGTGCACTAGGACAACATATAAAACAGGCCAAATTAAAAGCAAAACAATACGAAACTACCAATATTTCAAACATAAATAACTGTATTTATTCTTTGTCAATCAAAAAGATGGTTTAAGGGTCTGCTGCCATTTCAATGGCCCCCCTACCATTAAAATACTGTAAATAAAGGTCCCGCACTTGCTGGGATGATTGTGGTGCCGAACCAAGAGGGCGATTATCCAGCCCTGTCATGTTGCCTTCCACTCCGGCCTCAGGGCCAATTGGTAAGGAGTATGTTCCTGAATGTTTCCGTAAATAATTGTGCATGACACAGCATGCAAGAATAATAGTATTGAGTTTGTACTCTGCCAGATGTAGGGATGTAAGGAGCAATCTGAAACGGTTGGCCATAATACCAAAGGCATTTTCCACCACCCTTCTTGCTCTGGCCAACCGATAATTAAAAATCCTCCTCTCAGGGGTGAGGGATCGTTGGGGAAATGGCCTCATCAGATGGTCACCCAGACCGAACGCCTCGTCGGCAATGAAGACGAAGGGGAGTCCCTCCACATTATCTTCATCTGGTGGCAGCTCCAGCCCACCAGTCTGGAGACGATGACCGAACTCCGTGTGGTTGAAGACTCCTCCGTCCGACATCCGGCCGTTTTTCCCCACATCCACATACAGAAAGTCATATTGTGCCGACACCACCGCCATCAACACGATACTATGGAACCCCTTATAATTCCAATAGTATGACCCCGAATGGGGTGGGGGCACAATTCGCACATGTTTGCCGTCAATCGCCCCTCCGCAGTTGGGAAAGTCCCAACGGGCAGCAAACTGGGAAGCCACAGTCTGCCATTCCTGTGGCGTGGAGGGACACTGTGAAGTCAAACAGAAAGATACAATTTAAATTATAAACCAGGCAAAACACCAAACTAAATGCAACAAATTAACAAACAATTTGGAAGAACATATGTATTTATTTTGTAAATCCTTGAAATAAAGCCAAAAGATTAAGGATAAAAGGGACAAATCTCTGATTGATGACCCCTCTGATGGACCAGAGAAGATAATAATGGGGATGTGGGTGGGGAGTAAATAATTGTAAGGTCACACAATACACATGCAATTAATTAAAGGTGTGTGTGGGGGGGGGGGGATAATTACAAGCTGACCAAAACCACATGCTATTAATTATCAGGGGGTGTGGGGGTGGGGATAATTACAAGCTGACCAAAACCACATGCTATTAATTATCAGGGGGGTGTGGGGGTGGGGATAATTACAAGCTGACCAAAACCACATGCTATTAATTATCAGGGGGTGTGGGGGTGGGGATAATTACAAGCTGACCAAAACCACATGCTATTAATTATCAGGGGGTGTGGGGGGGGGGGATAATTACAAGCTGACCAAAACCACATGCTATTAATTATCAGGGGGTGTGGGGGTGGGGATAATTACAAGCTGACCAAAACCACATGCTATTAATTATCAGGGGGTGTGGGGGGGGGATAATTACAAGCTGACCAAAACCACATGCTATTAATTATCAGGGGGTGGGGGGGGGGGGGGATAATTACAAGCTGACCAAAACCACATGCTATTAATTATCAGGGGGTGTGGGGGGGGGGTGGGGATAATTACAAGCTGACCAAAACCACATGCTATTAATTATCAGGGGGTGTGGGGGTGGGGATAATTACAAGCTGACCAAAACCACATGCTATTAATTATCAGGGGGTGTGTGGGGGGGGGGGGATAATTACAAGCTGACCAAAACCACATGCTATTAATTATCAGGGGGTGTGGGGGGGTGGGGGTGGGGATAATTACAAGCTGACCAAAACCACATGCAATCAATTTAAAATTGAGGGTCAAGGGGGGTGAAAGGGGGGGGTGAGTAAAGCTGTACAATGGAGCTGGTAAGATACATTTTTAACCAAAGAAAGTGACTAGGCTAGGGGTGTTTAGGGGGCCAAGCTTCCATGCTGGGGAGGTTGGTGCAAGCAAATATGCATGTGACCCACTAAATAATACATTCTTAAAGCTATTTCGATAAGTCAACCATAAAATACTAGACAAAAAACCAAAATCAAAAAAAAAAAGGAATAGGGGACATTCATAGAATAGTCCTATCATGGTAATTAGCTAATGATGACATTGATGCACTACATTAGCAAACATACAAGACATAGGTAATTTTAAAAGAGAAGACTTACCTTAATGTATTCCTCCTGCAGGACGTGGATAATGGCAGAACAGGTCTCTGGAATAATGAGCCCCAGAGCCTGGGGGGAGATGCCTGTCGTGAACTTGAGGTCCTGCAAGCTTCTCCCCGTCGCCAAGTAACGCAACGTGGCGACTAGCCTCTGCTCCGCACTGATGGCTTGCCGCATGCAGGTATTCTGCCTGCTAATATAAGGGGACAGCGAAGCCAACAGACGGTGAAAAATGGGGTCCGTCATCCGGAGATAATTCCTGAAATCATCAGGATTATTCTCACGGATCTCACGGAGCAAAGGCATATGCGAGAATTGGTCACGCTGGCGCAACCAATTCTTGGTCCATGAACTCCTCCTCACCCTGTTCATGGACCGGGCTCGTGCCAAGGTGTTAACCGCAACACCGAGCCCCTGCACAGCACGAACTCGTTCCCGAGTACGTCCACACTCCATGGCTTCAAAACGGTCGGCTGATCAAACAAACAACTTAACAGAACGCACTGAAGAACAGCAAGGCCTATGAAGAACGACCTGAAAAACAGGAACGAGCGGACCAGAACGGCCTGAGAACAGGTAGGAACTGATCCACACGCACTGAAAGCCAGATACAAACCTCACAAGCACAAACTGAACGGCAGAAGCGAACGAATTAAGCAGAAGTCTGAGAAGCGCGAATCGTCTCTAACCAAACGTCAACTAACACGCGATACACACGAGATTAGCTGACGGGGCCCAAAGGGTGTCGTTTGGGATCTCGAGCTTCCTTTTTCTAGTCCCGTCGTACGTGCTGTACGTCATCGCGTGAACCGCCGGACTTTTTGCGTGATCGTGTGTGGTCAAGTCCGTTCGCTTTTTAGTCCAGCGTACCTAGCGGGAAAGTCCAGCGGATTGTCCGCTGGACTTAGGTCCGCCGGGAAAAGTCCGTACGTGTGTACGAGGCATTAGTGTCACTAGGAAGAATGGGGAAATGCTTGTTTACATCAGCACTTCCCCATTCTTCCTCTTCGTGAGACGATCGCGGGTTCCCCGCGGACATCGAGTCCGCGGGACCCGTGATCAAACTTGCGTAGCTCGCCGCGGGCGCGCGCGTGCCCGCAACCTGCTTCCTAAAGGGCAACGTACAGGTACATTAATCTGCCAGTACGTGAGCTTTTCTGCTAACAGAAAAAAAACCCTATCGAGAAAAGAGGATGGTGCTATTTTATCTACAAAGATAGACAAGTTAAACTTTTGAAGGAAAAGTGAGTCCACAAATTCAACAGAGTTTGTGGATTATTACACAGAGCTTCTATCTAGGGTTTGCTAGATCACTGTGATATGAGAGGGGGATAATTAAGAGCTTACAACAGCCATTACACATAGGTACTCTTAGGCCTATGACACTTTGGCAATGTAGTGATAATACCCACTGGAAAAGATGAGCAAGAAGTCTCTCCCTTGGTGATGGAAACACTGCAGAATCTCACACACCAGTAATGGAGCTACAGGTATTTCTCTGCCCTGTATATTAATTTTGTCACTGAAAAGCGTAAGGGGATTAGCACTTCAAGGTGTCCTAAATAATGTGTATTATGTCGTGATATACACCATAATAAGTAGAGATAAGCCCAACATCCCAGGAGGTTCGCTGAACAAAGCTGAGGTTCGGATGCTGAATCTGAACTCTATTAAAGTCAATGGAAGCCAAATCTTTAAAATCATTTTGGACCATTTTCAAGGCTAATAGGCAAGGAGTTGTCAAAAAGGGCATGGATACCTAGGCACCACCCTGGGAGACATGGACCAATGCAAAAACAATCACATACCATTCAACAGGGAGTAGCATTTATAGTAATGCTTAAAGCAGAATAATAAAAATTACGTTGTTTCGTGCATGAGCGGCCTGTGCGCCCCCTGTGATCAGCGAGTCTATGAGACTCATTGGATCACAGATCGGAGTAAGGGGTCAGTCAATGACAGCTGATCATGTGATGTCAACACAGCCGGTAATCGGCTATTTTTTTGACAGCGTGAGGAGAAAAAAAAAGCTGATCACCGGCGGCAGTGAGAGGGACATCAGTCCCGATCACTGCGGGCTGCCGCAAGCTCCTCAGTGCCCACCTGTGCCATCTGTCAGTGCCCACAGTGCCATCTGTCAGTGCCCACAGTGCCACCTATCAGTGCCCACAATCAGTGCCTGAAGAACAGTTCTGCCCATCAGTGCCACCTATCAGTGCCCATCAGTGACATCTATCAGTGCCACCCATCCGTGCCACCCATCAGGGCCCATCAGTGTCATCTTATCAGTGGCCATCAGTACAGACTTATCTGTCCCCATCAGTGCCACCTTAACTGTGCCTATTAGTACCCATCAGTGCCCATCAGTGCCACCTCATTAGCGCAAATCAATGAAGCAGAAAAAATACCTGTTTGCTAAATTGTATAACAAACTATTAAACATGATTTTAATTTTTTCAAAATTTTCCATCTTTTTTGGTTTGTTTGCCAAAAAATAAAAACTCCAGCTGTGACTAACCACATCAATACTGGGCACTTTCGCCCCCTTCCTTCCCAGACCAATTTTCAGCTTTCAGCGCTCTAGTACTTTCACTGACAATTGCGCGGTCATGCTACGCTGTACCCAAATGACATTTTTATCATTTTGTTTGCACAAATAGAGCTTTATTTTGGTGGTATTTATTCACTATTCCATTTTTATTTTTTTGCGATATAAGCGAAAAAAGAGCAGAAATTTGGGGAAAAAAAACAATATTTTCTTTATTCTATTTTAAAAGAAATCCAATAAAATCTAATTTTGTCATACATTTAAGCCAAAATGTATTCTGCTAAGTTTTTGGTAAAAAAAAGTCCCATTAAGTGTATAATAATTGGTTTGTGTGATCACAGACATATGTACGCAAATGATCATGTACAGATGTGCGCAGGTGATCACGGACATATGTGTGCAAATGATCATTGGGACATGTGATTTTACTGTTATATATGTGGGGGACATGTGTTTTGGGACATTGTGTGTTTACTGTGTGTTTTACATGTGTGGTGACGTATGTTTACACTAGACTGGTGATCAGTGAGTAAAAAAGCTGTAAAAAAAACAGCTACTACTCCACTGATCACCAGCCGGCTGAAGAGATCCGCTCTCCTCTCCTCATCGACCACTTCCGTGTGAGGAGAGGAGAGCCGATCGCCTAGCAACCGGTTGTTTGTTTACATCACATGACGGCCGTGATTGAACACGGCCATCATGTGATCAGGAGGGCCAATCACAGAGCCCTCCTGACGATCTAAGATGCGCCGTGTCCGGGTGACACAAGCTCACCGGGATCGCACCACTGCGTGGGAACGCGCGCTATGCCGCTCCATCTGAGGGATGTTCCTGAACTTCCACTCAGAAGGAGAGATAGCCCACCCGGCCCTTTATGTGCAGTGGCCGGGTGGGAAGTGGTTAAATACCACCAAAAGAAAATGCTATTTGTGGGGAAAAAAATTATAAAAATGTAATTTGGGTACAGTGTTGTATGACCGCGCAACTGTCATTCAAAGTGTGTCAGCGCTGAAAGCTGAAAATTGGTCTGGGCAGGAGGGGGGTTTAAGTGCCCAGTAAGCAAGTGGTTAACCTATCTTTACATTGGGTGAATCTGTATAATGTGTAAGAAGTAATTCAGCAAAAATTTAATTTAGGAAGAAAAAAGTTATTTACATTTTTTGTAAAACAATGAGAGGGGAAGGGGGGAGACAGTGTGAACGCTCTGGTGTAGTAAGTTCTAACAAAGTTTAATTACAAAGAAAAGTTTAAAAATGAATACTCAGAAAAGTATAAAACCACACAGTGGGGAGAACAGGTATTTGATACACTGCCGATTTTGCAGGTTTTCCTACTTACAAAGCATGTAGAGGTCTGTCATTTTTATCATAGGTACTCTTCAACTGTGAGAGACGGGATATATAACAAACATCCAGAAAATCACATTGTATGATTTAAAAAAAATATATTTTGCATTTTATTGCATGACATAAGTATTTGTTCACCTACCAACCAGTAAGAATTCCGACTCTCACGCACCTGTTATTGTTTCTTTAAGAAGCCCTCCTGTTCTCACACCTGTATTAACTTCACCTGTTTGAATTTGTTACCTGTATAAAAGACACCGGTCTCCACACTCAATCAAACAGACTCCAACCTCACCACAATGGCCAAGACCAGAAATCTGTGTAAGGACATTAGGGATAAAATTGTAGACCTGCACAAGGCTGGGATGGGCTATAGGACTATAGGAAAGCAGCTTGGTGAGAAGGCAACAACTGCTGGCGCAATTATTAGAAAATGGAAGAAGTTCAAGATGGCAGTCAATCTCCCTCAGTCTGGTGCTCCATTCAAGATCTCACCTTGTGAGGCATCAATGATCATGAGGAAGGTGAGGGATCCGCAGGACCTGGTCAATGGCCTGAAAAGAGCTGGGACCACAGTCTCAAAGAAAACCATTAGCAACACACTACGCCATCATGGATTAAAATTCTACAGCGCACGCAAGGTCCCTCTGCTCAAGCCAGCGCATGTCTAGGCCCATCTGAAGTTTACCAATGACCATCTGGATGATCCAGAGGAGGAATGGGAGAGGGTCATGTGGTCTGATGAGACAAAAATGTAACTTTTTGGTCTAAAATCCACTCACCATGTTTAGATGAAGAAGAAGGATCAGTACAACCCCAAGAACACCATACCAACCGTGAAGCATGGAGGTGGAAACATCATTCTTTGGGGCTGCTTTTTTACAAAGGAGACAGAACAACTGCACCATATTGAGGGGAGGATGGATGGGTACATTTATCATGAGATCTTGGCAAACAACCTCCTTCCCTTAGAAAGAGCATTGAACATGGGTCGTGGTTAGGTCTTCCAGCATGACAACGACCTGAAACACACAGCCAAGGCAACTAAGGAGTAGCTCCGTAAGAAGCCTCTCAATGTTCTTGAGTGGCCTAGCCAGTCTCCAGACCTGAACACAATAGAAAATATTTGGAGGGAGCTGAAAGTCTGTACTGCCGAGCGACAGCCCCGAAACCTGAAGGATCTGGAGAAGGTCTGTATGGAGGAGTGGGCCAAAATCCCTGCTGCAGTGTGTGCAAAGCTGATCAAGAACTACAGGAAGCATATGATCTCTGTAATTGCAACCAAAGGTTTCTGTACCAAAAATTCTGCTTTTCTGATGTATAAAAAACTTATGTAATGCAATAGAATGTGAATTAATTACTTAAAAATCATACAATGTGATTTTCTGTCTCTCATAGTTGAAGAGTACCTATGATAAAAAATACAGACCTCTACATGCTTTGTAAGTAGGAAAACCTGCAAAATCGACAGTGTGTCAAATACTTGTTCTCCCCACTGTATACAGTGCCTTGAAAAAGTATTCGTATCCCTTGAAATTTTCCAAATTTTGTCCTATTACAACCAAAAATGTAAATGTATTTTATGTGATAGACCAACACAAAGTGGCACATAATTGTGAAATGGAAGGAAAATGATAAATGGTTTTCAAAATGTTTTACAAATAAATATGTGAAAAGTGTGGCGTGCATTTGTATTCAACCCCCCTGAGTCAATACTTTGTAGAACCACCATTCACTGCAATTACAGCTGCAAGTCTTTTGGGGTATGTCTCTACCACATCTAGAGAGTGACATTTTTGCCCATTCTTCTCTGCAAAATAGATCAAGCTCTGTAAGATTAAATGGAGAGCATCTGTGAACAGCAGTTTTCAAGTCTTGCCACAGGTTCTTAATTGGATTTAGGTCCGGACTTTGACTGGGCATTCTAACACAGGAATATGCTTTGATCTAAACCATTCTATTGTAGCTCTAGCTGTATGTTTAGTGTCATTATCCTAATGGAAGGTGAACCTCTGCCCCAGTCTCAAGTCTTTTGCAGACTCTAACAGGTTTTATTCTAAGATTGCCTTGTATTTGGCTCCATCCATCTTCCCATTAACTCTGGCCAGCTTCCCTGCCCCTGCTGAAGAAAAGCATCCCTACAACATGATGTTTCCACCACCATGTTTCACGGTGGGGATGATGGTGTGTTCAGGTTGATGTGCAGTGTTAGATTTCTGCCACACATAGCGCTTTGCTTTTAGGCCAAAAAGTTAAATTTTGGTCTTGTCTGACCAGAGCAAACTGCAAATGGGACTTTTTATGGCTTTATTTCAACAATAGCCTTCTTCTTGCCACTCTTCCATAAAGGCCAGATTTGTGGAGTGCACGGCTAATAGTTGTCCTGTGGACAGATTCTCCCACCTGAGCTGTGGATTTCTGCAGCTTCTCCAGAGTTACCATGGGCCTCTTGGCTGCTTCTCTAATTAATGCTCTCCTTGCCTGGCCTGTCAGTTTAGGTGGACAGCCATGTCTTGGTAGGTTTGCAGTTGTGCCATACTCTTTCTATTTTTGGAAGATGGATTGAACAGTGCTCGATGAGATGTTCAAAGCTTGGCATATGTTTTTAAAACCTATCCCTGCTTTAAACTTCTCCACAACTTTATCCCTGACCTGTCTGGTGTGTTCCTTGGCCTTCACGATGCTGTTTGTTCACTAGGGTTCTCTAACAACCCTCTGAGGACTTCACAGAACAGCTGTGTGTATACCAAGATTGAATTACATACAGGTGGACTTATACCATATTCATGAACGAGTTTGCATATGGAGGTGCAACATTATTTAGACATAAGAAATAATTTTCTTCAAGAACAATGTTCAACAGTTCTAAAAGAAATGTAATCATCATTAACCTTGTCAATGAACACCTCAACAGCAGAAAAAGAAGTTGGAGGTACCGTAGAACTCTTAGGCCCCTTTCACACTGGGGTGCTTTGCAGGCACTAAAGCGCTAAAAATAGCGCCTGCAAAGCTCCCTGAAACAGCCGCTGCTGTGTCTCCAGTGTGAAAGCCTGAGGGCTTTCACACTGGAGCGGTGCGCTTGTAGGAAGGTCAAAAAAGTCCTGCCAGCTGCATCTTTGGAGCGGTGTAAAAGCGCCCCTTTCCATTGAAAACAATGGGGCAGCGCTGCAAACCCACCTGCAAAGCGCCACTGCAGCGGCGCTTTGCAGGCGGTTTTAACCCTTTTTTCGCCCGCTAGCGGGGGTCAAAACTGCCCCGCTAGCGGCCGAATAGCGCCGCTAAAATGGCGGTAAAGCCCGCTAAATATAGTGCCGCTTTATCGCCAGTGCCCGCAACGCTTCAGTGTGAAAGTAGCCTTAGTTTTTAAATTTTAAAATTTTCACTGATAAAGACACATATATTCCGTTTTTTGGAACACTGGGTTTGGATGCATAATACACTTTAAATCTTAGCTGTCTATAAAAGCAGTATAAATCCTGTTTCAAAATAAATGCATTCATTTTTTCTTTTGGACAAAAACCCAAACCCTTATTCTATACCCGCATTTCAGTCTCAGCTAAAGATGGAGGAAATTTTATGTACCACATTATCATTTAACATCTGCAGTGATTCTGGAGTCTCGTCATTCCTCTTGATGTTCCTTTTCTCATACCTCCTGCCTCCCCTCCTTGTACGAGATTCGATGTACCCGGAGATAAAAAAAGAGGTAGTTGCTGCATTGACTGATGATCCCCACTGGATCATAAGTCAATAGGCAATAGATGAAGATGAATTAGAAAATAGTTTATTCCGCTGGTTCCTTCTAAATGACTATGTGTGGTAGTAATTAGAATCAGACCAATTGTATACCCGGTCATTATTGTAGTCTTCACAATAACATTCTAATTTAGTGCGTTTTCGTAATTCAACATTTTTTTTGTAAATGTTGCAAGCTTTTTATCATTGCTTTTTTTTAAATTAAGTTGTTTTTCTATCTCCATGATTTGTTGTTTAATCGTAATACATTCTTGTTGGAGAAACTGAACTGTTAAAGTCATAATGTCCAGTGAACATTTGTTCAATATCTGTGCAAATTTTATTTTAAAATCCACATTTTGGAAAAAGAGTGTTGGAGTCAAGCAAACTCTTAAGCCCCATACACACGCGCGGATTATCCAAGGACCAGGTCCGTCAGACCATGTCCGTCGTACTTTGTCTGATGTTGGTTTTGCGTACACACGGTTGGACAAAGTTGTCGGAAAATCCGATCATTCTGAACGTGGTGACGTTTGTTGCCTACGACGGGACTACGTAGAGGCTAGTAGCCAATAGCTTTGGTCTTGTAATGTGATCTGAGCATGCGTAGCACTTTGTCCGGTCGGAATTCGCTACACACGATCGGATTTGGTGTGATCGGACTTTGTTGTCAAAAAATCTATCCAGCAGGAGATAGGACTTTGTCCGTCAGACAATCTGATGGAAACTGTCCGATGGTGCCTACACACGGTCTGATTTTCCGACAACATTGTCCGATAGGACAGAATCCATCGGAAAATCCTACCGTGTGTATGGGGCTTAAAACCTCTTGGGATCATTTGCAATGTATTTATTTATCGGCGTAAAACGCACACAGGCGTATAACACGCACCTTCATTTTAAGAGGGAAGTTTCAGGAAAAAAAATTAAATTTTAAATAAGGAACTTTGAAGCAAAATAAGGGTCAGTGCCCATCTGCAGCCTCATCATTGCCATTAATGCAGCCTAATCAATGCCCATCTGCAGCCTTACAAGTGCCATCAATGCAGCCTCATCAGTCCACATCAATGCAGCCTCATCAGTCCACATCAATGCAACCTCACCATTGCCATCAATGCAGCAGCCTCACCATTGCCATCAATGCAGCAGCCTCATCATTGCCATCAATGCAGCCTGATAAATGCCCTTCTGCAGCCTTACAAGTGCCATCAATGCAGCCTAATCAGTCCACATCAATGCAGCCTCATCAGTCCACATCAATGCAACCTCACCATTGCCATCAATGCAGCAGCCTCACCATTGCCATCAATGCAGCAGCCTCACCATTGCCATCAATGCAGCAGCCTCACCATTGCCACCAATGCAGCAGCCTCACCATTGCCACCAATGCAGGAGCCTCATTATTGCCATCAATGCATCAGCCTCCCCATTGCCATCAGTGCAGCCTGATCGATGCCCATCTGCAGCCTAGAGGGGACAGGGAGGGGAGCAGGATGAGCGCCGACAGATTACATACAGTGAGAATCTCCTATGATAGACAGAACAGTGGTCCAATGGCGGCCCAGGAGATGGGACTTCCTATTACAGAGGCCACCAAGTAAACAGGAGATTCTCACTGTATGTAATCTGATGGCGCTCGTCCCCCCCCCTCCCTGCCCCCTCCGAGGCAGCTAAAATTGAAGTATTGGCGTATAACACGCACACTCTATTTGCACCTGATTTTCAGGATGAAAAAGTGTGTGTTATACGTCAATAAATACAGTATTTAAAATATAAATTCAATATGTGGTGATATCCATATGTATGTATTTTGACAGACTGACTGCTGTCTCTTGGCTGTGACAGCTGTTATATAGGCAAGGGTGGAGGCACCTGGTGATGTGACCCCGTCCCTTCTGACATCACATTATGTGACATCAGAGGGGTAATCTGGTCAAAGCCAAAAGACAGCAGTCGCTGGGAAGCCTCTCATGGAGGCAGAGTTTTTTTGTTTGTTTTTTCTATTTTTGGCGGCGGGATTGAAGATGGATGGACATCGCTGGACACTATATTATTATTATTATTATTATTTTTTTTTTAAACCATACCAGGCCACATATAAAATCAAGAAAAAAATCAAGGAAAAAAAATTGGCATGGTTTTGCCTCCCCCAGTCCATACCAGGCCCTTAGGGTGTGGTATGGATTTTAAGGAGAACTCCACGCCAAAATTTGAAAAAAAAATTGGCGCGGCCCTCCCCAAAAAGCGAGTCCCTTCTCCGCTCCTGAACCATACCAGGCCACATGCCGTCAACATGTGGCCTGGTATGGTTCAGGAGCGGAGAAGGGACTCGCTTTTTGGGGAGGGCCGCGCCAATTTTTTTTTCAAATTTTGGCGTGGAGTTCTCCTTAAAATCCATACCACACCCTAAGGGCCTGGTATGGACTGGGGGAGGCAAAACCATGCCAATTTTTTTTCCTTGATTTTTTTTTTAAACTATATTACCGGGAGCCGGGAATACATTACAGCCGCGAGCAAGTTTAAATTAAATTTTTTCCTTTAGAAATGTAATTTTGCTGCGGCACGGTTCTACACATCACACAGATGCGCCACTTTACAGGCAGACTAAGGGGACCTCCCAGGCACGATATTTAAAGGAATACTTAATTTTTATTGTTTCACTTTTTAAGCTTTATTTTAAGCTTTATTAAAATCCCTGCTCCTGAAAAAACGGTTGTTTTAAAAACTTTTTTTGCATTGATACATGCTCCCTAGGGCAGTATCCAGGTCCCCATACACTTTTTTACGGCAATAACTTGCATATAAACCTTTGAAATTAGCACTTTAGATTTTTCATGTTCGTGTCCCATGGACTTTAGGTCCTCAGGCTCACTCAACCAGGAGATGAGCAAGCCAGGGCAGATATAGCAGGTAAGAATCAAGCAGAAGTATAGACAGTAAACAAGTAAAGGTCAATAACAGAGTGGTTGCAGGTTGGGATCAAGTGGAAGTGTGGTTGAGGAACAAACTAAAGGTTGATAATATATGGTTGCAAGTTGGTTTCAAGCAGAAGTGTAGTTGAGGAACGAGCAAAAAGGTCAGTAAGGAATGGTAGTGAAGATAAAGAGAGCTGCAGGTAAACAAAGGATCAAGATATTGGCTGGAGAGAGCACAATAATATAGAATACAGGAACTGCATAGACATTGCTTAAATCATAAAGTTCATGGGAGGAGCAAAGAGTTCAAGGGTCACAAGAAACAAGAGGCAAGACAATATTGTCCAAGGGATCTGACCAGGAGCTGTCCGGCATCTCAGGCAGACAGTGAGAAGAGCTACAGCTAAACACCACAGAGGTTGCAGGTTGAGATCTGGACCATAACACTGTAATTGGTATTTCCCTGCTGACTTATTTTTTTCTTTTAACCACATGCCGACCGCGCTATAGTCGAAAGACGGTTACAGCGCGGTCGGGTTTCCCTGAGTGGACGTCCTACGGACGTCCTCCCAGAAACTTGCTCCCGCGTGCCCCCTGGGGCGCGCACTCGGGAACATCCGTGACCGCCACGGATCACGGTAAACAGCCGCTGATAGCGGCCGTTTACCACGTGATCGCTCCGTCAAATGACGGAGCGATCACATGTACACAAACCGTACAGAGAGGAGAGAAGCGGAGAGGGGGAGAGACGGGACCAGCGCTGTGGGCTGGATGTGTAGTGCCCACAGCGCTGGTCAATACACTGCCACCGCTGTGCAATGCTCTGCCACCACTGTGCAATGCTCTGCAACCAACCACTGTGCAATGCTCTGCAACCAACCACTGTGCAATGCCCTGCAACCAACCACTGTGCAATGCTCTGCCACCACTGTGCAATGCTCTGCCACCACTGTGCAATGCTCTGCAACCAACCACTGTGCAATGCTCTGCAACCAACCACTGTGCAATGCTCTGCAACCAACCACTGTGCAATGCTCTGCAACCACTGTGCAATGCTCTGCCACCACTGTGCAATGCTCTGCCACCACTGTGCAATGCTCTGCCACCACTGCAATGCTCTGCAACCACTGTGCAATACTCTACCAACACTGTGCAACACTGTAATACTCTGCCAATACTTGCCAATACTCGCCAATACTCTGCCAATACTCTGTCAATACTCGCCAATACTCTGCCAATACTCGCCAATACTCTGCCAATACTCGCCAATACTCTGCAATAATTTTTAATAGAAACAAAGAATTTTTTATTTTTTTTTACCAAACTTTCAGTATTTTTTGATTTATAGCACAAAAAATAAAAAAAACAGCGGTGATTAAATACCACCAAAAGAAAGCTCTATTTGTGTGAAAAAAAGGACACAAAATTCATTTGGGTACAGTGTTGCATGACGGAGTAATTGTCATTCAAAGTGTGAGAGCACCGAAAGCTGAAAATTGGTCTGGTTAGGAAGGGGGGTTTAACTGCCCAGTGGTCAAGTGGTTAAGCAGCATTGGGATGTCTGGGAACCCCCTAAATATATACCATTTTTTTAATTACTTTTTTTCTTTCTAAATTTTACTTTTGTTGCATTACATCCTGAAACAAACAGTTACAAGAAAAATCTAACCTATAACCAGATGCTTTAGGTCTGGTATGCATTTAAGGGAAACTCTATGCAACAAAAAAAGAAAAAACAGAATGAGCCCCCCCCCCCCTAAAATCAGTAACAGACCTTTATTCCGAGATTGCAGCCTGGTAGGCAAGGAAAGGGAGGGGCAATTACACACCACACCTGAGCTATACCATGTGTCAATGTCCTCCACTTTTGGAGGGTTGCTTGCCAAGAGGACTTTCCTTGCAAGGCACATTGTCCCTATGTTGATTGAAGATCATCTGTCCCCCAACTCTGCCTGGTAGTTGTGGAGGTATTTGTGTGTAAGGGGGGGGGGGGGTCACTTAACATAATTTGTAAGCCCCTTTTAAAATAAGGGGACACTTAGATACTATCACCTCCACATGAATGCATAAGTGTTAATCAATTAAAAAAACACTGACAGTAAATAAACACACAAACTATGTCTTAGACAAGTTCCTCATTGTATATCCATTGTCAATTAAAATCATCCAATTTATATCCATGTCAATCATGATAATCGACACCTGCCAACCCGATAAAAAAAAACTCACTGACCCATCCCCTCCTGCCAATTAGTGACAGGTCCCTGGCCATCATCTGGCATGCAAACCAAGGGGCATTGTTTCTTGTCACTAAATATGCCATGGGTGGCTGGCAACACCCATTCCTTCCTTAACAACCTTTGATGGGGGAAGAAGAAAGCTGGCGTATATAATTTATTTTTATTTTTTTGCTATATATGATATCTGGCCCCTGATGAACAGGTTAGAATTTTCCCAGGAGCATGAACTCTAAACAGTCTCATAATCTACTCTGACCAACAATAGTCATTAATTGGCAGGTACATATTACATTAACCATGCTGTGATTTAGACAAAATCTTTCAAGCTGCTAATCTGGGAAATGGGTAAACACAAATCTCATGTACAGCTACCCCCTTGTGGCTTTTTATGAACCTGGAAGGTGAGAAAGAGGTCAGAGATTTGGTTTCCCTTTTCATGTATATTTCAAAGTCAATTATCTATTTTTGGGATGAATATTTTTTTGGTTAAGTGAATCCTGACTCCACTTTGTGTAAATCAGAGGCAAAAGGAGTTTTGATTGGATTCACCTCCCCCTAAATCCTGGGATGGCTTTTTCCATTCATGAGACCTAGGCAGTGCTCATCTGAATACCCTTTCCCTAGATTAACTTTTACTTTACTGTGAGTTTCACCACCCCACATACATAAGCATGTATCCATATACTGTAGTAGAACCATGGGGCATATACAGTGTCCAACATTACAAGCTTTCTTCCCAATTAAAGCGGTGTTTCAGCTTAAAAAAAAAAAATTTAAAAGTCAGCAGCTAAAAAAAAAGTACACTTACCCTCCCAGGGCGCCCGCGTTGTCGATCGTGGAGGCCGAAATGTCCCTTGGCGATCCTGATCCAGCGCCGCCATCCTCAGTAAGGGAAACGGCTTTGCGTGGCCTACTGCGCATGCGCGAGTCGGATTTGTGAATGGGGAGCGCGATGTGTTGTGGGACACCGTTCCCATAACACACCGCGCCCCATTCACTAGAAGACGGAAGGAGAGAAGATCACCGCGGCGCTGGAGGAGGCAGATTAGGACGATCTGCCTAGCAACAGCCATTTCTGGTAAGTAAAAAAAAAAAAATTTTTTTTTTTTTTTTTTTTATTGTTACTAACATTTTTTAAAGTTTTTTTGTTTTCAGGGTGTCCCACCACTTTAAGATCTTGGTAATTTTAGACTTGGTTGGTTGCTGCCTGTAAACAGAGCATACAAGCGGTGACCAATGCCATTTTTTTGTGAAGTTTGTAAAGGAGGAGAAAATAAGATAATAAAGAAGGTTTTTTTTATTGAAAATGTATGGTTTAACTTGTTGTCAAGAATATTTTGCTCATATGTATCCCACTATATTCTAACTTTAGAAAAGGACGATTTTTTTTTTAGCTTTCCTCTAATAAATAATTTGATAATTACTGTAATCAAACACCACGGTGAGCATACTAGTTATTCTAAAACATGCAAAAAAAAAAAATAATATATATATATATATATATATATATATATATATATATATATATATATATATATATATATATATATATATATAATTTTCATTATATAAAAAATGTATTCAAAATTTTATCACTCAAGATATTTTTCTTCTTCATTGTTTTATTTTTTTCTGGAAATAATTTGTAACAAAATTACTGTGGTGCCCTCCTTGTATATAAAGGAATAGAATATAAGCCAACTTTGTCATTATAGGAAGGGAAAGGTTATAATGAGGGCAACATTTACTGGAATATATGCCCATAAATGCATTTTTTCTGGAAAGAATACACCTATCCTAAATGAGGCATAAAATAAGATGCTAATAGTAACTGATACCTCTTTCCTTATTCAATGCACAAACTGAGAGTTGTGTTCTGATGTAATCATAGGTGAATTACATAGTTACATAGTTACATAGTAGGTGAGGTTGAAAAAAGACACATGTTCATCAAGTCCAACCTATGTGTGTGTTGGATTATATGTCAGTATTATTACATTGTATATTCCTGTATGTTGCGGCCATTCAGGTGCTTATCTAATAGTTTCTTGAAACTATCAATGCCCCTCCGCTGAGGCCACCGCCTGTGGAAGGGAATTCCACATCCTTGCCACTCTTAAGCCCCATACACACGGTCGGACAATCCGCGGACCAGGTCGGTCGGATCCTGTCCGTCATACTTTGTCTGATGTTGGTTTTGCGTACACACGGTCGGACAAAGTTGTCGGAAAATCCGATCATTCTGAACGTGGTGACGTTTGTTGCCTACGACGGGACTACGTAGAGGCTAGTAGCCAATAGCTTTGGTCTTGTAATGTGATGTGAGCATGCGTAGCACTTTGTCCGGTCGGACAACCGTACACACGATCGGATTTGGTGTGATCGGACCGTGTTGTCGGCAAATCTTTCCAGCAGGAGATAAGACTTTATCCGACGTACACTGTCCGATGGTGCATACACACGGTCTGATTTTTCAACAACATTGTCCGATCGGACAGAATCCATGAAAAAGTCCGACCGTGTGTATGGGGCTTTACAGTAAAGAACCCTCTACGTAGTTTAAGGTTAAACCACTTTTCTTCTAATTTTAATGAGTGGCCACGAGTCTTGTTAAACTCCCTTCTGCGAAAAAGTTTTATCCCTATTTTGGGGTCACCAGTATGGTATTTGTATATTGAAATCGTATCCCCTCTCAAGCGTCTCTTCTCCAGAAAGAATAAGTTCAGTGCTCGCCAGTGAGGTAACTAACTGAGTTAAAGTAAACAGTGTTACTTAACACCGTTACTTTAGAGGGTAACGAGTAATCTAACTGATTACTCTTCCCCTCATGGTAAAGCCGTTCCCATTACTTGGGCGTCGTTACCGCAATTACATCTACTGCCACTAGGTGTGCAATGGATCGTCACCCGCTGGGATCTGCGGAGCGCTCCACGGCCTCGACCTTAGGAAACGCCGCGACTCCGGCCTAGCTCCGGAGCGGCGGCCATCTTGGTGCACCCGTCGGCCGTTTACAATGTGATTGCTCCGTCAAATGATTGCAGTCACAGCCATCCCTCCATACCCTGACAATACCCTGACAATACTCTGCCATACCCAACCAATACTCTGCCATACCCAGCCATACTCTGCCACACTCTGCCATACCCTGCCATACCCTGCCATACCCAGCAATACCCAGCCATACTCTGCCATATTCGGTAATACCCAGCCATACTCTGCCATACCCAACCAATACTCTGCCATACCCAGCCATACTCTGCCATACCCAGCCATACTCTGCCATACTCTGAAATACTTAGTAATACCCAGCCATACTCTGCAATACTCAGTAATACCCAACCATACCCAGCCATACTCTGCCATACTCTGTAATACTCGGTAATACCCAGCCATACTCGGTAATACCCAGCCATACCCAGCCAAACTCTGCAATACTCGGTAATACCCAGCCATACTCTGCAATACTCGGTAATACCCAGCCATACCCAGCCATACTCTGCCATACTCTGCAATACTCTGCCATACTCTGTAATACTTGGTAATACCCAGCCATACTCGGTAATACCCAGCCAAACTCTGCAATACTCGGTAATACCCAGCCATACTCTGCAATACTCGGTAATACCCAGCCATACTCTGCCATACTCTGCAATACTCTGCCATACTCTGCCATACTCTGCAATATTTGGTAATACCCAGCCATACTCGGTAATACCCAGCCATACCCAGCCAAACTCTGCAATACTCGGTAATACCCAGCCATACTCGGTAATACCCAGCCATACCCAGCCAAACTCTGCAATACTCGGTAATACCCAGCCATACCCAGCCATACTCTGCCATACCCAGCCAAACTCTGCAATACTCGGTAATACCCAACCATACTCTGCAATACTCGGTAATACCCAGCCATACTCTGCCATACTCTACGGTCAGTTATTAAGATCTTATAAAATTCGGTCGTGTAACCGTCGGGACCCGGGGATTTGCCGTTTGCTAGGCCATTAATGTTTTTTGTGTTTTCTGCTTCGGTAATTGGGGCGTTCAGTTTGTCCAGTTGGGTAGGGTCTATCTGGGGGAGAGGTGTAGCATCAAGCCAATTTGACGCGGTAGCAGGGTCCATAGGATCTTGAGCATAAAGGTCCGTGTAAAATTGTTCCAATGTTTTGTTGATGTCTTTTGGGGATGTGGATAAAGTGCCATCTGGATTGCGGAGGGTCACTATGTGAGTAGGTGTAAAGATACCCCTGGTAAGTCTAGCTAGCAACTTTCCTGCTTTGTTCTCCTGTTTATGGAATTGTAGTTGTGCGTAAGACATTTTCATCTGTTCTATGTTGTTAGCCCTTGTATTGAAAAGATTCCTAGCGTGAGTCCATGCTTTATGGTTGTCATCAGTGTTCTGCGCCTGTAGTTGTGATTGAGCTCTTTGTACCAATGTACTAGCTTCTAAGTATTTTTTAATGCATTTTTTCTGTGCGCAGAGGTGTAAGATATAATCTTTCCCCGCATAAATGCTTTGCCTGCCTCCCAAAATAAATTTGGATTCTCTATGTGCATGTTGTTGTTGTGTGTATACTCCAGCCACGCTGTGCTGAGCATCTGGTGAAAGTTATTGTCGTGTGTTAGGTATGAGGGGAATCTCCATTGCCTGTGTTCCGGACTGTTTCTCAGGTTCTCCAGAGTAACAGTGATGGGTGAATGATCTGAAATGACTAATTCGTGGATATTGGTCTCCTTGACTTTGTGTATCAGAGAGTGAGTGCAAAAAAAATAATCGAGTCTCGCAAAAGATTTGTGGACTGAAGAAAAGAAAGTGTATTCTTTTCCTAAGGGATGTGATAATCTCCAAGTATCAATTAACCCGAGGGCCTGTATCATGTGGTAGAGGTGGGTATGTTGGGTCGGTGAGAGGGGTTTTTGGCGATGTGTCGAGCTCGATCTGTCCTCGCCATCATTGACGGTCGGGTTAAAATCGCCCCCTATGGGGTGTTGAGGTCGTTCGCCAGCCTTGCTGACAGATCGCTAAAATACATCTTGTCTGGAGAATGTGGGGCATAAATGTTGGTCAGTCTGAGATCGCCCGAGACGAATTTGAGATAAATCTGCCTTCCGTATCTTTGTCGATAGAGGGTAGGTCATATGTTAAACTTTTATGTAGAAGAATGAGAGTGCCTGCCTTTCGACCGTTAGAGGCCGAGCCTAGTACGGTTCCTCCCCACAGCTTCTTCATGCGTGGGAAGTCATGTTCTTGCAGGTGAGATTCCTGGATCAAGGCTATGTCCAATTTTAGCCTTTTCAGTTGACGAAGGATCGCCATACGTTTCCCCGGAGAGCGTAACCCTTTCACATTCCAGGATGATATATTCATGGATTGCATTGCTCAAGTGGGAAAGGCAGGCCGTCTAGCAATGTCGATGTGTCTTGCCGTTTGATGGTTAGCTAAGGCCAAGTTAAGGCAATCAAAAGTGGGACGTTAGTAGTACGTTCGCGTGAACTAATGAACCTTCCTTCCTCTGGGGGGGGGGGGGGGGGTATAGGGTTAGATATGGAGGGATAATAAAGACAGTAAGGTGTAGCTATAGACTATTATCTGTGACTTCTCTTTTTTCCGTATGCAACTATCTCACTCGGCATGTCGTCAGCCTGCATCTTGCGGTAGTGAATAAGGGGAAGGGGGGAAGTGGTCTGGTGCAGCCCTTCTCAGAGTAAAGGGAAGTGATGAGTGGGCCATCCGCCTCTTTCGAGGCCTCTTAGGGTGAAAGTTAATGATCGTTCGTGAGGAGGTTGCATAGGGTTTCTCTAAATGGGTCAGGCAAAACTGCAATTCGTTACACCAAACATAAGTAAAACAATCAATGCGTGACGTCAAACAAGTAAGTAACTATCAACCATAGTATTCTAACCTTATTAACAGCAACTGTTCGAGGGTAGGTTGCAAAGTCTGCCCTGTCGCCAATGAGGCGGTCTAAGTGAATAGATGGGGAGACATCTGTGGGTTAAAAGAAACCTACCCATATCTTGTTACAACCTTAGCAGAGGTTGTTAAGATGAGTCAGCGGTAATCAGAGTGAGCTAGCATTGAAGCAGGTCGCAGGCGCTTCGGTGGGTCTTTCCTGGGACTCCGCTGTTTCCTTGGTCCTTGTTTCACTTTGTCAGTGTAGGATGCAGATGCGGGAGGTGTGGACAAGGAAGTGTGGAGAGTGGAGAGAAATGCGTTGGCTTTGACCGGTGATTGGAAAGTGAGTTGTTCCCTGTACGGGGATTGAACTCGCAAGGTTGCCGGGTAGGCCAGGGTGAATCGGATGTTTTGTTTGTATAATTCAGCACATATCAGTTGGTATTCTTTTCGTTTGCGTGATACCTCTGCCGAGTAGTCTGCAAAGAGTAGAAGTTTGTGGCCATCCACTATAATTGACCGTGATCTTCTGAAGCTCTGGAGAATGTCCGTGCGATCGATGTAATTGAGATATTTAGCAATTATTTGTCACGGCCGCTTGTTGTCGTGTGACGGAGCTCCAATTCGGTGAGCTCTTTCCACTGTGCAGTGTCGATTTAATCCGAGGGCTTCCGTTATAACGGTGTTACATAGATTGAGTAACGTGTCCTGCTTATGCGATTCTGGAAGGCCAATAATTCGCAGGTTGTTCCTCCTGGAACGATTCTCAAGGTCTTCCATGCGATCGTGCAATTGTTGGTCCTGGACAAATTTTTCCAAATCTTCGTTCATGCTGTATTGGTCATCTTCCATGGAAGATATGCGCTGTTCTGCCGTGTTTAGCCGTTTTGTATGTTCTCCTAGCTCCTTCCTCAGTTGCTGTATGCCCTCTGTTACTGCTTTATCAACTGCAGCAGTGAGTGTGGGTAGGAGCAGAGCAGCCACAGCCTGTGCTAACTTGTCAGTGGATTCAGGGGACTCAGGATGTGTTTGACTGCCTGGGATAGAGGTGTCCATTACCTCATTATTGACAGATTTCCCCCTGGAGCTGCTGTTCACATCGAGCAGCTGTGCGCTCTGAGAGTGTGTGACTGCCTGTGGAGCAGCGGCCATTTTGGGTATTGCGTGTGTCACTGAGGGAGAGGGAGAGCCGTCTCTCGATCTGGATCCGGAGCGTGAGCGCGGCTGAGAGAGATACCTCTCCATCCGCTGAGCTGTACTGGATCAAAGGGGCGGCTTTTCCTGCCAATCGGAGACTGCGCCAAGGCTTAATATAACGGCGTCGGAACCGGAAGTGACTAATTACTTTTTTAAAGTAAGATGACCAACACTGGTGCTCGCAACCTTTCCGCATAACTAATATCCTCCAGACCCTTTATTAGCTTTGTTGCCCTTCTTTGTACTCGCTCCATTTCCAGTACATCCTTCCTGAGGACTGGTGCCCAGAACTGGACAGCATACTCTAGGTGCAGCCGGACCAGAGTCTTGTAGAGTGGGAGAATTACGTTTTATCTATGGAATTAATCCCTTTTTTAATGCATGCCAATATTCTGTTTGCTTTGTTAGCAGCAGCTTGGCATTGCATGCCATTGCTGAGCCTATCATCTACTAGGACCCCCAGGTCCTTTTCCATCCTAGATTCCCCCCAGAGGTTCTCCCCCCAGTGTATAGAGTGCATTCATATTTTTGCCACCCAAATGCATTATTTAAATTTTTTCTACATTGAACCTCATTTGCCATGTAGTTGCCCACCCCATTAATTTGTTCAGATCTTTTTGCGGAGAAGTTATTGCCCTGCTTAGCTTAGTTTTGTCCGCAAATACAGAGATTGAATTGTTTACCCCAGCCTCCAGGTTGTTTATGAACAAATTAAATAGGATTGGTCCCAGTACAGAACCCTGGGGGACCCCACTACCCACCCCTGATCATTCCGAGTACTTCCCATTTATCAATACCATCTGAACTCGCCCTTGTAGCCAGTTTTCAATCCATGTACTCACCCTATGGTCCATGCCAACAGACCTTATTTTGTACAGTTCAACATTTATGGAGAACTGTGTCAAATGCTTTTGCAAAATCCAGATACACCATGTCTACGAGCCTTCCTTTATCTAGATGACAACTCACCTCCTCATAGAAGGTTAATAGATTGGTTTGGCAAGAATGATTCTTCATGAATCCATGCTGATTACTGCTAATGATACCGTTCTCATTACTAAAATCTTGTATATAGTCCCTTATCATCCCCTCCAAGAGTTTACATACTATTGATGTTAGACTAACTGGTCTGTAATTCCCAGGGATGTATTTTGGGCCCTTTTTAAATATTGGTGCTACATTGGCTTTTCTCCAATCAGCTGGTACCATTCCAGTCAGTTAGACTGTCAGTAAAAATTAGGAACAATGGTCTGGCAATTACTTGACTGAGTTCCCTAAGTACCCTCGGGTGCAAGCCGTCCCGGTGATTTATTAAGGTTAATTTCCCAAGTCTAATTTTAATTCTGTCCTCTGTTAACCATGGAGGTGCTTCCTGTGATGTGTCATGAGGATAAACACTGCAGTTTTGGTTACTGAAGCCCCCTGATTCCCTCGTGAAGACTGAGGAGAAGAATAAATTCAATACCTTTGCCATCTCCCCATCCTTTGTAACCAGATGTCCTTCCTCATTGTTTATGGGGCCAATATGGTCTGGTCTCCCTTTTTTACTGTTTATATACTTAAAGAATTTCTTGGGATTTTTTTTTGCTCTCTTCCGCTATGTGTCTTTCATGTTCTATCTTAGCTATCCTTATTGCACCCTTACATTTCTTGTTGCATTCTTTATAAAGTTTAAATGATACCTCAACCTTGCATTTTTTGAAGGTCTTCTCCTTTGCTTTTTATATGCATTTTTACATTGGAGTTAAGCCATCCAAGACTTTTGTTCGCTCTTTTAAATGTATTACCCAATAGGATGCATTGGCTAATGCCCTTATTTCTTCAGCACCGGGCCATTTTTACACCCTTCCTTACCAGAGCGCTTTTTGCAATTCGGCACTGCGTCGCTTTAACTAACAATTGCGCGGTCGTGTGACGTTACACCCAAACAAAATTGACGTCCTTTTTTTCCCACAAATAGAGCTTTCTTTTGGTGGGATTTGATCACCTCTGCGGTTTTTATTTTTTGCGCTATAAACAAAAAAGAGCGACAATTTTGAAAAAAAAAACATTTTTTTACTTTTTGCTATAATAAATATCCCCAATTTTTAAAAAAAAAAAACTATTTTTTTCCTCAGTTTAGGCCGATACGTATTCTTCTACATATTTTTGGTAAAAAAAATCGCAATAAGCATATGTAGATCGGTTTGCGCAAACGTTATAGCGTTTACAAAATAGGGAATAGATTTATTGCATTTTTTTTTTTTTTTTTTTTACTAGTAATGGCGGCGATCTGCGTTTTTTTTTTTTTTAATGACTGCGACATTGCGGTGGACACTTTGGACACTTTTGACACATTTTTGGAACCATTCACATTTACACAGCGATCGTTGCTATAAAATTGCAGTGATTACTGTGTAAATGTGACTGGCAGGGAAGGGGTTAACACTAGGGGGCGCTGCAGGAGTTAAAATGTTTCCTAAGGTAGTGATTCTAACTGTGGGGGGGAGGGGACTGACAAGGGGAGGAGACCGATCAGTGTTCCTCCGTACTGGGATCACATGATCGGTCTCCTCTCCCTGCTGACAGGACGTGGAGCTGTGTGTTTACACACACAGCTTCACGGTCCCGTTGTTTTAACGGGCAATCGCGGGGTGCCCGGCGGACATCGCGGCTGCCGGGCACTCACACCGGGTCCCGAGCGCGCCCCCTAGGCGGCCGGGAATGGGAGGACGTCATATGACGCCCACCCAGGATGGGAGATCCACCTTGTGGGCGTCATATGACAGTGGGCAGTAGGGAAGTGGTTAATATGCTCTTAAAGCAAACCCATCTCTCCTCCGTGTTCTTTGTTCCTAAGATTCTATTCCAATTTATGCCTTCTAGCAAGGTTTGTAGTTTAGGGGAGTTGGCTCTTTTGAAATTCAGTGTCTTTGTTTTTCCTCTTATATTTCCTATTTGTGAGATTTATACTGAAGCCAATTGACCTGTTATCGCTGTTACCTAAATTTCCCCGTATTTCCACATCCGTGATCAGGTCTGTATTGTTGGTAATCAGTAAATCCAGTAACGCTCTATTTCTAGTTGGTGCGTCTACCATCTGACCCATAAAATTGTCCTGCAAGACATTTAGGGACTGGCGAGCCTTAGATGAATGCGTGGTTCCATCCGCCCAGTCTATGTCTGGATAATTAAAATCCCCCATTATGATAACACTTCCCATCCTTGCTGGTAATCCAAATTGTGATATCTTGATAATTGAGATCTGTCTCCCCTTCCTCCCTCAGGTTAGGGGGCCTATAGCATACTCCCAGTATTATTTTCCTCTGCGCTTCATCCCTTTGGAGCTCTACCCATAGGGATTCCACCTCCTCCCTAGCTTCCTTAGTGATGTCATCTCTCACATTCACTTGTACATTATTCTTGATATAGTTACATAGTTTCATAGTTAGTAAGGTTGAATAAAGACATCAGTCCATCCAGTTCAACCTGAGTGAGTGTCTACAATTGTCCCTATCCCTGTACATTGCATACTCACATCGGTCCCTACCCTCAAGGAGCCCACAATCCAAGGTCCCCATGTATATACTAGGGCCAATTTTTCCGACAGAAGCCAATTAACCTACCTGCATGTCTTTGGATTGTGGGAGGAAACCGGAGTACCCGGAGGAAACCCATGCAGGCACAGGGAGAACATGCAAACTCCAGGCAGGTAGTGTCGTGGTTGGGATTTGAACCAGCGACCCTTCTTACTGCTAGGTGAGAGTGCTAACCACTGTGCCACCACTGTGCCAATATATGGGATATATAGGTATACCCCTCCTATTTTTTTTTTTTTACCCTCTCTATCCTTGCGATAAAGGGTATACCTTTGACTGTTTGCCAGCCAATCATGAGAGCTGTTGAACCTGGTCTCTGAAAATTCCCACAAAATCCAAATCCTCCTTGTACACCAGTATCTCTAGTTCACCCATCTTGTCCACAAGGCTCCTGGCATTGGTGAACATGCCACGTAGTTTAGACCGGTCGCATATTATTCTCTTATTGGGTGTTCCGAGATTGCAACTAGGACTTGCTACTATACTCACCTTGGGTTTATGTGCTTTGGTCAACCTACCTACCACTAATGCACCCAATACTACCCTCTGGAATATGTTCCATGCTGACTATCTCTACCTCTGGACCCTCCCCCCCATCGCCTATTTTAAAAACCCTCCCCTTTTTGGCCATCTTCATTCCCAGCTGATCTGCACCCTCCTCATTTAGGTGCAGTCCATCCTTTTTATAGTACTGGTTATCAACTGAGAAGTCGGCCCAGTCCTCCAGGAACCCAAACCCCTCCTCACCACACCAGCTCTTCAGCCACTTGTTTACTTCCCTAATCTCCCTCTGCCATTCTTGTGTGGCTCGATGTACCGGTAGTATTTCTGAGAGTACTACCTTGAGTCCCCTACCGCCAGAATCTGTCTTTGCTTTCCCTTCGCTTCCCCCCCCCCCCACTCTTACTGGAGGAGTTCTTGGCAGCTAGGAGAGTCCCTCAGCTCCAGCAGTGCTGGTCCCTGACTGGTTTCACCAATGTCACTCAATGGAGTGTACTTATTGGGATGCTCCAGCCCTGGATCGGCCTCCCTGCCCTTCCCCCCCTCTACAGGTGATTTACATATCTCATGCACTAGCCTGAGACAGGTTATCATCAGATCACTGGATGTTCTACTCTGCCCAGCTCTGACTACATGCATGTCACCTAAATCACTTGTCTGTCTATAGTCTGCTGACTGTTCACTGCATCCCATGATGGACAACATCCAGTCAAAACACAGTAAAGCTGGGAGAGCTGGAGGGGAGGGGAGGGGCATGTGAATTGTGAACTTTTTACACAGGATGTGCCTGTCTCAGGCTAGTGCATGAGATATGTAAATCACCTGCCACTCACAGCAAGGGGGCGTTTTTGACAAAGTTTTCAAGACTTTGTCAAGATTTCTCTAAGGCCCCTTTCACACTGGGGCGGTTTTCAGGCGGTACGGCGCTAAAAATAGCGCCTGTGTACCGCCTGAAAAAACCGGCCCCATTCACTCCAGTGTGAAAGCCGGCGGGCTTTCACACTGGAGCGGTGCGCTAGCAGGACCGCAACAAAAGTCCTGCTAGCAGCATCTTTGGAGCGGTGAAGGAGCGGTGTATTCACCGCTCCTATACCGCTCCTTCCCATTGGAATCAATGGGAAACCGCGGGGATACCGCCCGCAAACCGCCGCTGCAGCGGCGCTTTGCGGAGGTTTTTAACCCTTTTGCGGCCGCTAGCGGGGGTTAAAACCACCCCGCTAGCGGCCGCATACCGCGGGAAAAACGATGGTAAAGCAGCGCTAAATATAGCGCTGCTTTACCGTCGCCGCCCCGCACCGCCCCAGTGTGAAGCCAGCCTAACTGAACAATAAAAGAGGATTGCTCAGGCCTCGAGTAAATCTGTGTGACAAGACTGGGCTCAAATGAAAGGAAATCATATTCTCTACATTATGACATCAAAAAAATAAAATAAAAATGTGGGGTTTACATCCACTTTAATACTCATTGCTACATTGTTTTCAATAAAGTATATTATTTTTATTTAACCCTGGTGTCTCTACAGAAGGTTACTGTGTGTTGCATTTTTTTTTACAAGATAAAGGTAATGGGGAGGATTTGTGTTGAGAAAGGGGGGCTGGGAGAGGATTTGTGCAGACTGAGGAGATTTTGGAGGGGGTGGTTGGTGCTTATACTCACTTCTGTTTCTGTTATCTGTTTTTCTGCTAGCTGTTTGACAATGTTAGGTTTTGGTTTTTTTTTGTATACCATTATTAGGAGTGATACCATTATTTAACAGTTATATAATTTTAAGAAGTGACTGTTGTGGACAAAATGTAAAGATTTCCATTGGAGGATAATTTACTGAAGAAGCCAGATGGGGTCCACAAGGGTGGATGAGACTGATACTTAAAGTCTGTAAGTTGATTGACTCAGTGATTAGGGTGGTCAGTACAAGTACAGTCACTTGACTAGGAACTGGCCAATCTAGTGGAGATGATTTGGGACCTGGAGTCCACAAGGGTGGGAATAGATGATGGTAATGGAGTGTGGGTAGTCTGATATGGGAATGACTGGGATAAGTGGAGCTGTTTTCCAGGAAAGCTATTTTCACGTTAGGAGGTTGGGGGACAGTTCGGGGAGCTGTCACGAAAAAAAAATGACATGCTCCAATGAGAGAGACTTTTGCAACAGGTGAATGATGTAATCAAAAATAAACTGAATATGTGGAAGGTTTCAACATGGATTCTGAAACTGTACACTCCACTAGAAAAAAAAGAAAATAAAGAAAAAGCTTAGCCAAATGGGTAAGGCATATAGGTTGAATTCTAAAGGCAATAAGATAATAATGTACAAACCACTTGGCACTACAAGTGCACTAGGAGACCCAAAAAAGAAACGCAAGCAGGAAATTCAAAGCAAGATTTTTAAAGATAAAAAAAAGGTCAAATTTATTCAAAAACCGCTGGCACGGGCGCTTTGGGGGGGACAAGCCAGGACGGGCCGCTTCCAGGAACGTCAGGGATTGTAGTCCAGCATCAGCCATTCACAGATTGCCTTGCATTTTTATTAATGGATGCAATGTATACTCTGATTGGATTAGGTGGAGATTGTGACATGACCTTCCCACCTCTTCACCTCATCCAACGAACACCTAGCATTCATTAAGAAAAAAAGTATTTTTGTGCTTGCCCATGATCCTGGAAAATATCAGTGTGGTGACTACTGCAATAGTTGTCCCATTCCCCAAGGATCCCATGTATATATCTTATGCATACTTACTGAAAAAGCTACACCTGGAATTCCACTTTTATAAACCTATTTTGGATAATGTATTTTAGTTTATTATTTAAAATGTATTTCCACCCTGGTTTATTTCTATGGGAAGAAACAAGAGGATGCACCACTGAGACCACTTGTTTGTTTATTTTTTTCTTTTCAGATTTTACTAAACTGCATTTATGTATGTTTTGTTTTTTTGTATCTTACAGAACTAAAGCAGAAGACTATAGTCTTTATGGAGAATTATATATATTGTTTTTTTTAAGGGAGTTGAGAGGCTTTATGACAACAACTAGTGGAAAGCCTATAAAGCATGCTGAGCTCATTATGGAAGTCCTTGAGGCACTTTGGCTTCCAAATGAGGTAGCAATTAAAATATATGAAGCCTATGCTAAAGGCACCAATGAAATTCCAATTGGGAATAGGAAACTGAAGCTGAAGCTAAATTAGCAGCACTAAACAGTACAGCACCTACAGAGATCGTTGTGGCCAGTTCCTCTCCTGAGATACCTGATCAAGTAGATTTACCAGCTCTAAAGAAATTTCAGTTGTAAACTAATGAAACCTAAATAGAAAGACCCAGAAAATAAAGAAACAGATGGACTTTAGGCTCACGAGGTTTATAGAATCTGTGCGCCTCTCACACATGTGAGAGCTGACCCACTAAATGGTCCCTATGATTTGCTCAAAGGTACCATGGTTTTAGAAATGATTCCACTTTGGGTAACTCCAGAGTTCACAACTGTTGAACAGTTTTGTCAAGAGTGTAAAACATGTCAAGTGCATAACCCTGGAGTACTTGTTAAAATTTCTGACAAACATTTGCCTATGATATTGTAACCTGTTTTTAAGGCTGTGAATCAACTATATTCAATTAGAAAATTGACAATAATTTCAATGTGTTCTGATGTGTGTAAACAGGTTCTCTGGATGGAAAGAAACATGGCTTGTTGCCAAAGACACTGCATCAATCACCACTAAGAAATTTCTGCAGGAAATTGTGTGCAAATATATCAAGTGCTCCAAAGCGTTGGTTTAATATGGATGATAAAATCGCATTTACAGTGTAAACTAAAGTAAATAGTAGCGCTAAACAGTATAAATAAATAAACCCAGTGACAGGTGATAGTGATTAACACTAATACATAAACAATTAATAAAGTTTGTGCAAAAATAGTCCATACATGAGACTGGATTGTCTCAAACAATGAAAGCTGAATATATCCTGATGGAAAATCTTCAAAACTTTCACCACGCCGCGTGCACTCAGTGTTTCCAGTCCCCTTTGGTTAAACACTCACCGAATGGCGATGCCTTGCACTCTCATGCTTGGCAACACAGCATCAACCCTTACAGGGTTAAATATCCGCCGATAACATTGCACTCTCATAAGCTCAAAACAATGAAGCCTAGAGGAATCCACTTGCAGCTGCAAGTGATGGTGTAACGTGGTATCAGTGGACACAGCATAGGTGAACTGAATCTCACCAGTGAACAATCTTGATCCTCTGAGCGTCACTTCTGGTATAGCGTCAAGCATAAAAAACTGGTTGCCGTACAGCCACCTCCCGACGTTTTGTCATAACGACCTACTCATGGGATTGGCTGTACAGCACAGCAACTTTCCCTTTTTAGTGCCTCGTTAGGAGGCACTATAAAAGGAGACACCTGCATCACATGTGCTAACAGCGTGTCCCCGCAACCACAATACAGCCAGCACTTGCATTCGGTGAGTGTTTAACCAAAGGGGAGTGGAAATACTGAGTGCACACAGTGTGGTGAAAGTTTTGCAGATTTCACATCAGGATATATTTAGCTTTTCTTGTTTAAGACAATCCAGTCTCATGTATGGACTATTTTTGCACAAACTTTATTATTTGTTTATGTATTAGTTTTAATCACTATCACCTGTCACTGGGTTTATTTATACTGTTTAGCACTACTATATGCTTCAGTTTACACTGTAAATGCTTATTTATTTATATTTATTTCATTTAAAGTAGCAGCTATTGCACATTTTAGGTTACTTTTGGCGCAGTGGTGGTACTTGAAGAGTGGATGTACAGATCTTTTTGGACCAGTTTTGTTTACTATGGATGATGCTTAATTTTGGGAGATGGTATGGAAAATTAGGCTCACCAAGAGTGAAGTTAGAAGTTTTAGAAAGACCTTAAGATCAATGATGATTGGCACGCCCTAACATGCAACTATACTACATGGCTGCTCAGATTCAACATTTAGCAGGTCTTGTTGTTGATGGGAATGGGATGGGGAGACCCCAAACACATATACCGTACTTATGCAAGATATTTTGGGTGATGTGAGGGTGGTAGCGATGTTAGAAGCCAGACAATTACTGCTTTTGTAGTCATTTCCTAGTTTATTATTGATTAAAAAAAATGGGAAATGGTTTAATCTGTGCTTAATTATGAGGGATTCTATATACACGCTTCTGTGGGGAAATGCTACTCTGTCAGAAGTCACTAAATTGGGTACCATGGGAAAATGGGAATCCAAATGCATAAAATACATCTATCAGCTTTTTAAGGATAATGTTTTTAAATAATTTGAACAATTACAAGATGAGTTTCAAATCTCTAAAACTATTTACTTTCAATACCTCTTAATTCGACACGCTATACATACTCAACAGAAGCTGAGTTGCCTTAGATTATATACAGTATCTCACAAAAGTGAGTACACCTCTCACATTTTTGTAAATTTTTTATTATATCTTTTCATGCGACACTGAAGAAATTACACTTTGCTGCAATGTAAAGTAGTGCATGTACAGCTTGTATAACAGTGTACATTTGTTGCCCCTTCAAAATAACACAGCCATTAATGTCTAAACCGCTGACAACAAAAGTGAGTACACCCCTAAGTGAAAATGTCCAAATTGGGCCCAAAGTGTCAATATTTTCTGTGGCCACCATTATTTTCCAGCACTGCCTTAACCCTCTTGGGCATGGAGTTCACCAGAGCTTTACAGGTTGCCACTGGTTTCCTCTTTTACTCCTCCATGACGACATCACAGAGCTGTTGGATGTTAGAGACCTTGCGCTCCTCCACCTTCTGTTTGAGGATGCTCAATAGGGTTTAGGTCTGGAGACATGCTTGGCCAGTCCATCACCTTTACCCTCAGCTTCTTTAGCAAGGCAGTGGTCATCTTGGAGGTGTGTTTGGGGTCATTATCATGTTGGAATACTGCCCTGCGGCCCAGTCTCCGCAGGGAGGGGATCATGCTCGGCTTTGGTATGTCACAGCACATGTTGGCATTCATGGTTCCCTCAAAGAACTCTAGCTGCCCAGTGTCAGAAGCACTCATGCAGCCCCAGACCATGACACTCCCACCACCATGCTTGACTGTAGGCAAGGCACACTTGTCTTTGTATTCCTCATCTGGTTGCTGCCACACACGCTTGACACCATCTGAACCAAATCATTTTATCTTGGTTTATCTTTAGAAGAGGCTTCCTTCTGGGACAAGGCCATGAAGACCAATTTGATGCAGTGCGCAGCGTATGGTCTAAGCACTGGCAGGCTGACCCCCACCCCTTCAACCGTTGCAGCAATGCTGGCAGAAGTCATATGTCTAATTCCCAAAGACATCCTCTGGATATGACGCTGAGCATGTGCACTAAACTTCTTTGGTCGACCATGGCAAGGCCTGTTCTGAGTGGAACCTGTCCTGTTAAATTGGTGTATGGTCTTGGCCACCGTGCTACAGCTCATTTTCAGGGTCTGGGCAATCTTCTTATAGCCTAGGCCATCTTTATGTAGAGGAAAAAAAAAATTTTTTCAGATCCTCAGAGAGATCTTTGCCATGAAGTGCCATGTTGAACTTCCAGTGACCAGTATGAGAGAGCGATAATACCAATATTCACACACCTGCTCCCCATTCACACTGATACCTTGTAACACTAACAAGTCACATGACACTGGTAAGGGAAAATGGCTAATTGGGCCCAATTTGGACATTTTTCACTTAGGGGTTGTTGCCAGCGGTTTAGACATTACTGGCTGTGTGTTGAGTTATTTTGAGGGGACAGCAAATTTACACTCTTATACAAGCTGTACACTCACTACTTTACATTGTAGCAAAGTGTCGTTTCTTCAGTGTTGTCACATGAAAGATACTGTGAGATACTGTACACTAACAGAGTTGTTTAGGGTACTTAATGCTTCATTGTTATGCAATTGTTTTTTTCCAGATTATGACATCACCCAGCCCCCCTACAACAGCCAAAATACACAAAACCAAGCTGGTTGGTTAGTGCCGCTTTTGTGCTGGTTTATGCCGTTTAAATCTCTGATCTATCTTTTATAATTTTTGCATTATTAATGTTTTATTAAGGGTCGCCAAAGGGCACTCAGCCCCCCTACAAGAGACAAAAGACATGAAACCTGTCTGGTTTGTTAGTGCTGTTTTTGTACCAGTTGAGGTGCCAAATTATTATTTGTGCAGCTTTGTTTTTTTTAGTTGCAACTGTTTTTTCTTTCAGGGTAAATTATGTAACTCAGTTTTATTGTACCCATTTAACTTTGACTTCACCCAAATCTGACTCTTTTGCTAAGGCCTTGGATGCAGGTGGTGGGATCGCAGACTGGTGGGATGATGGTCTGGGCAAGGGCATCGCTCAGTCTGTGTCTAGACCATGGTCCGCCATTTACTGAAGGCTGTTCTAAACATTTCCAGCCAGTGCATACACAGTACAGCTACTTGGAGATTTTGATAAGTTGGAGATCTTGACAGAACAACGGTTTTGTTGTAGAGAATTTGCACATTATATTTACATTGTGTCACCTCAAGTCTTGCTTTTCACCCCATGTTTGTGCCTAAATAATATTTGTATTTATAAGATATTATATCTTAATAGTCTCCCCCCCACCTTGCATGTGCATGTAACAGTAAAAGCTACAGCTGTTGCAAGCTTATACTTAAGTATTCTCTGTACATCAGTGTCTTAAACACACCACGACCTGAGTTGCTTGCATCATCTGGTTTTGATATATTTACTGTATATTATGCCTGTTAGAGGCAGGATCAGCAAGTCTGGGCCCCAGCCATAGCACTCACTTGCCGTAACTGACGAGAGCCACTATGCGGATGATGTCAATTGGAGCCTCACTATGCCCAGATCAACTTTCGGGCTATTCACTGCATCTTCCAAGGAAAAGCGACATGCTTACTCAGAAGTGAGGTATATGTCACAACCTCACTCCATTCATCCAAAATGTCCCCTAGTTCTGTTAGGAATGGGGAGAATAGAACACTCTCTCTAAGGCTATGTCTCCACTACTGAGACCCTAAAGTTGCACGATTTAGAGTACGGCTTCGGAGTGCAACCCTGATAAGATTCTGAGTGCAGTCCCGAACCAACTAGACAGTCTCTGGATCAAAGCTGCATCAAAAGTCGCACCAAAGTAGAGCAGGAACCTTTTCAGAGTTGCTGCCACTTTAAGTAGCATAAATTGGAATTGGTGCCATTGAAATCAATGGGCCGAGACTCATCGTGTGACCCTATGTGTCCAAAGTCACATGACAAGTCGCACTGGAGGAAAACAGAGCCCAAGGTGCTTACGGAACTTCCTCTTGATTTGCAGGGTACTCTACATGTTCTATTTCATTGCCTTAACCAAAAGACGTTACAAGGGTAAAGAGACTCATCTCCCTCTGCCTCACTGTCTGAGGTCTTCATAGATGGATGGCTTGGTTGTTGGACAGTTCCAGTTCTTCCTGGTCATCCTAGTGGGAGAACACGCTGCAATGGCTGTTGAACTTTGCGTGTGGCTCTTTAAAGGATTCCTGCACCACATGCCTTACCAGAGATTCCATTTGCTGGAAATCTCCATCCCCTTTTCCAATTGCCTGGGCTTTGCATAGCTCACACAGAGACTTGCCCTCTGGGACAGGAGTCCTGCATCCCCAGCAGGCTCCCTCCCTGGAGCAGCTGCATAGTGGTGGATGCATAAAGGAAGATTCATAGTTTCTACTATGAAGGCTTGACCTATGCCAAATACACCTGGAAGAGAAATGTTGTGACCTAATGAGGTCTTTATCATCTTGTGCCGTGTATTGTCAATCTGACCTAGAAGGACTCAAAAGAAGCAAAATAGGATAGAAAGGAAATGGTTAAAAATAAAAAATAAAACGAGTACCCAGGTCAGCAAGGAATGGAAAGGGTTAGCCCCACCCTCTCATACCTGGCCACAAGAGGGGGCAGTGAAACATCCACAGTGTAAAACTTCACAGACAGACAGTACAGGTGATCAAATCATAGCAGAACCACACAGACAGCATACAAGGGTGTTGTGCAGAGCATATACCTGTGATGATTGCACACAGCATTTAGAGAAACTGCTACAAGCTGCCCACAGAGAAATCCAAACATCAACAGAACTATCAGCTGATTGAATTCCACCACTGAAAAGATGCCACTGCTGCCCACAGTGCGCATGCACTGAGCACCTGGGCAGAAGTAACCCAGGGATGCCAGGCTGGAAGAGAAAGCAGCGGCTTGGAACGCCAATGCACTCCAGCTGCCATAGACTGGAAGACACTAGAGCCAGGGAAAAAACAGATAAACAGAAAGCACACAAACTGCTGTCATGGAGGATGTAATATAAAAGTATACATCATCGCACACGGCATGAACACAGATCTGCAATTCAATCCTGCTTCCACGATCAAACTGGACCAGGTAGGCTGATCATGTAGTAGTAGTAGCTAGGCTATCTGGCCAATGCGCCGCTTGCCTGCCAATGGCCAGGCTTCAGCTCTTCTAGCACCTCTTCCATTTGCCAACTCCATACCTCGCTAGTAGCTAAGGCTTATTGGAGTATCACAACCTGTCTTCCCAGTAGTCACCATTGGCCGGTCCTGATCATGGAGAGAAAAAAAAAATTTAGGTAGTCGAATAACCAGACCGGTCCTTAGGAGCACAAAAAAGTAATGCAGCCTCTGGCTCAGAGCAAATATTTATGGGAGTGGGGTTCTAAAGGGGAGGAGTGGAGGCAGGGTTAACCCATACGTGTGCTGCCATGGAGTCTGGCAAGAATTCAACTTTTACAGCACAACAGAGGAAGAACATAGAAACCTCCAGGCAGGGATCAGGATTGGGATTCGAACCAAGAACCTCAGTGCCGCTAGGCAGAAGTACTAACCTATTAGGCACTGTGCTGTCACATGTTTGCTGGCTGCATCTCTGCGGTGTAAAACTATCCTAAGTCCCAGGGGTGCAAGTTTATCAATGTAGATGTACTGTGGAAGGCCAGAGAGACTCTGAACAACCTGTTTCTGGCATATGTCATTTGTTTTGAAGGTTTTTTTTTTTATGGCTGATTACTATCAAAATGCTGAGAGATAAACAGTTGCCATTTTGTGGGTTTTGGCTTGGTAAGAGACTACAAGTAGTGCTGGTGGGGAAATGTTAAGGCTGTTTATAGTCCTTGCCCGTGGAAAACATATGACAAAATTTGCAATGGTGGTGGAACCCTCCTTCACATAAATACTACATTTAGACATAATTTATGGAAGGACCTGAGTCAAGAGTTATGTTTAACAACATAGGGAGAACAGACAACCTCTCTACATTAAGTGGCATGTTTGGGATTTGAACCAAGAACCTCAGTGCTGCTAGGCAGAAGTGCTAACCTTTTAGCCAAATGAGAGCATTTTGCATGTCTGAGCATACTCAGTTGTGCTGCCACCTAGTTGTAAAGAGATGGGGAATTTATCTCTTCTCAGACTTATAAAGATATTTCAGTGTGTATATAACACTTTTTAACAGTTTAAAAGCAGATTATCTTTAAACAATATGCCACACATTTAAGTACCATTTAGGCGATCATATGCTCTAAACACTAAATAGTGCTACTGTAGTATACATTTCTGAATATACCTGTCTGTGGTGACAGTGCGTGCTACAGACATTTATTTTAAAATCTTAATTGTCATTGTTGATATTGTGAAGGGTTGATAGGCCCAAAGCTATCTGGTGGCAGTGTAAAGGGTTCGGGATACTTCTTTATCGGTGACTTTATCACACCCTCTGTGGTGTCAGTGTCCGCATGTGATTGTTTTACATGCGATTTTAATCCTGCCTTCTTGTAAGTAGTTTTAACCTTCAATAAAGTCTAGATTTTTATTTACTACACTATGATTTCCACTTTTGTCTCTCTCCCTTTTGCTAAGCCCACTGGTCGTATTGGTAACCTGTCCGGGAAACTTGGCTCCTGATATCCATCCATCCCATGAGGATACTGGGATAAAGTGCAGCCAGAACTCCATCTTGAGGTCAGAGTAGCTGAGCCCAGTGTTGAACATCCTGGTTGTATGGTAACCCACCCTGGAATCTTGGCTCCTGATATCCATCCATCCCATGGGGCTACTGGGATAAAGTGCAACCAGATCTTGTGATCTTGTGGTCAGGGTAGCTGGTAAGTGGCTTGAGAGTTGAGTGTGAACGTTTGGGTGTGAAGATTTTGCTGTCCACACTGGAATATGGATTTTTTTTTATTTTTTTATTTTATTAAGTATAAATTAACTTTTTGTACTTTTTTTTTTTTTTTTTCTGATGGACTTTACTTGATTATTTATGAATGGTTTTTTGTAACACCTTCTTATTTACAGTTTTTAATATATATGAATGCCTTACTTGATTGAATTTATGCACTTTATATTGATAGGGCAACACGTTTTTCATTATTATTATGTTTATGTGGACATTTTGTGAGTGCAGCTGTCACCGAGAAATTATTATTTTTTACAGTTTGGTGGCAGTTTTTGGTTTAGTGTAAAGGGTTAATTGCTTGGTTATCTTAACCCAATGACAATCACTGTCAGCCTGCTGGCACTTAGATTGTGGTCCCATGAGTTGGAAAATCTTTGTGCAGGGTGAGGCTGAGAGTGGCATTGTGGCATAAGTGACAGTGCGTGTGAGGTTCACCAGTCTTTTGCTATGAGTTGGTGAAAAGGGCAGTGGCTTGATACCATGTTTTGTCACACCATTATCAATCATGATGGCCACCGGAAACCAAATCACTGACAATAAAAATGAATAAAGAGGTCTTTAAGATGCTGATAAGCCCCCCCATCAGCATACCCCCACAACCACTGGTCCAGGGTTATGAGCAGAAGGCCCTTTCCTTATCAGTATGGGGATGAGGTGCTTTGCCAGGGGAAAGGTAGATGCTTTGCCCCCTGGCAAGGCACCTACCCCCCCGCCCCATGTTGAGGGTATTCGGCCTTGTTGGTTGAAGTGGGGTACATTTGTTCTGCCCTTCTTTCCGGGCCAGCCAGGCTGTAAGCTTAGATAAGTCTAGTATGGATTTTCTGGGAGAGCTCAAGCATTTTCTTTTTTTTTTTTTACATGAGGTACCCCCTCAATATCCATATATCTTGCTGTAGAATGTGCTGTAGCAAAAGTGGCATTTACAAAGAAAAAAATTGCCTGCAAATAGAACTTCTTTAAAAGCCCCTCTAAAGGTCCCCCACGATACATAACAGACTCTAAAGGGCCTGCTATGTATTGTTGTGGGACCTTTGGGGTCTGTGTACCATTTTTCTTTTAAAAAAGAAGCCAGGAAGGTTATATTATTTGATGGCAATTTTAAAATAAATTTTACTTTGTAAATGTCAGAAAATCACTGGTCCTGGCCTCAAGCTATTTTTGACACCCTGTTGCCTATGAACCCAGAAAGCAAGCATTTTTAATTTGACAGATTTGGCTTGAAAATTTTTTTGCCGAACCCTGCTCAAACCAAACCTGGGGCAGTTCAGCTTAACACTACTAGCTCATAGGGGCAATGTATTTTTTAAACCCATCCCCCCAGCCCCCTTAATGATCTGAAGCAATAAAGTGCTAGACTGTTATGCCGCGTACACACAATTGGATTTTCCGACAGGAAATGTTGGATGTGAGCTTGTTGGCGGTAAGTCCGAATGTGTGTATGCTCCATCCGACATTTGTTGTCAGACTTTCCGCCAACAAATGTTGGCTAGCATGCTCTCAAATTTTCCGCCAACAAACGTGTGTTGTCGGAATTTCTGATCGTGTGTACACAAGTCCGTTGGACAAAAGTCCAAAGTACAAGCACGCATGCTCAGAAGCAGAAGCGGTCGGTCTTGTAAACTACCATTTGTAATGGAGAATTAACATTTGTGATGTGGCAAATTATGAAATCTCGAAATGCAGCGCACAATTCTCTTCTTCTTTAATGTGATCATAATGAAGCTGCTTTGCTGGTGATACTGATGGAGTTATTGCAAACAAATTTTCAAAGGCTTTTTTTTTCTAGTGATATCAATAATAATAATATTATTATTATTATTTTTTTTTAATTGTGCATTAAAAAAAAAAAAAATAATAATAATTAGACATGCTATCTGCCAATAGAACTTAACCAAAAAGTGCATTCTATGCATCCAAAAATATAGAAAATATACCAAATCAAATCATTATTCAACCACAAAAATAATGTCAAAGCAATAACTCCAAGGCCAATAATAAATAACACGTTATCTTCTCCAATACCGCAACATGTCTGGTTGACGAACGTCCGTTCAGAAATGAACTGAAAAGTACGTGTAGCGGGGACATCTTTGTCTATTGATGTGGTTATGTATATACAATGTAAAGTCTATGGACATTGCTATGGTTCAGTGTTTGAAGCCATCTAGTGACCAAATCTGGTAATGCACTGATATGGTTATTACAAGCACAAAAGACTTTTAAAGGAAGTACTGTTATGTTGATAAGAGGTTTGACCTTATTACCCAGGAGTCTGTGTGACCTACCCATGAACACTTTCTTATACAGTGCATGCTGGGAACTGCAGCGGCCATATTTGGCCTCTTGGGACCACGCTGCCTGCCTGTGAGGAGGTTTCCGGGAGACGGCTGCAGACAATCACCGCAGATTGCAAACCTGCTTGTTTGCGAGGTGATTTGACGGAGCCTGAGAGCCGGTGATCAGATTGACAAGGCCCAGAGACGCTTGTCGGAGTATCGGAGGCTTGGATCCAGTCAGCGGAGTGACACAGAGCATCTGCCCAGCTGATACAGAAGCAAGTTACAGTCACCGGATCAATGTCATCATCCAGAACTCTGAACCAGTTGGTGAGCGGGTTACGACCCACCATTTTTTGATTTGTTGCAAGCAGTTAGACTCACTTACAGGCCTCGCTGGAACCCGTAGTTCCACGGAGGCGTAACCGAGCAACTGACATTGAGCAGGCTTGATGCCTTCTTCACGTTAGTGCCCCAGCATTATGTATAAGTTCTTGCAGTTACACCCGGAGCATCCTAAGTTAACTTTTCACCTACCTTTTGGATTACAAATATCTGAGGAACCACTTAAAGCGGAGTTCCACCCTAAAGTGGAACTTCCGCTCATCCGAACCCTCCCCCCCTCCGGTGCCACAGTTGCCACCTTTCAGGGGAGAGGGGGTGCAGATACTCATCTAAGACCGGTATTTGCACCCACTTCCGGGCATAGACTCCCACGGGAGTCTATGCCTCTTCCTGTCCCGCTGTGCTGTCTGCTGGGACACACACGGGGTCCCAGAGACAGCGCGGACGATTTCCATTGCACTACACAACTTGCGCATGTGCAGTAGGGAACCGGGAAGTGAAGCCGCAACAATTCACTTCCTGATTCCCTTTCCCTGCTTCGGCTGCTGACATCGCTGGACCCTGGAAGAGGTAAGTGTACATTTATTAAAAGTCAGCAGCTGCAGTATTTGTAGCTACTGGCTTTTATTTTTTATCTTTTTGGTGCAATCCCTCTTTAAGCTAGCAAAGAAAGAAGATAAAGGAGAAAGTACTTTAAGTGAGGCCTCACGTAAAACTTTAAAGTAGCGGGAGCTCCCAGGTTTAGATAAATAGAATATATATATTTTTTTACTGTATTTGTCTGTTGATTTATATTGTACTGAAATCCTACATTGGGACGACAGTGCAATCTCTGTAACCACCTGTTTTTATATACTCGCAGTAAAAGCATTTATGGTTAAGTATTCATTTGTGTGGCGTGCTATTTTCCCCACCGGGTGGAGCCAGAGGATCCTGAGGGTAATATACAGGTACTTTACATTGTTTATATTGTACTGTATTAAATTGCACCACAGCTGTGCCAAGGGGATCGAGTCAAGTTAGTGGGGTTGCGCAGAAGAGTACAGGCCCAATACAAATTAGCAGCTCCTTCGGGGGTCAGTGCTACACACGAAATGAAAAACGCGAAAAGAAAAGCGTGAATCAACACTCACCAAACATCTACTAACATGAAATTCCACGGTTTTTTTTGTCAGAAAGTCCAATCGTGTGTACGGGGCTTTAGTCTGTAAATGTTTGCACTCTCGCACACATTTCTGAAACACACCGCATTTACCAAAACAAAAGCAATTATTGAAAACAAGAAAAATGTAAATGAAGACTTAAAATTGTATTCTAGAATTTACTTCAGCAACTTTAAAAACTGCTGTGTGATGCTTGCTACAGCTTTTTTTAAGTACTCAGTTGATGGGCGCATTATTTCTGTACAGAGGAAGCTGAATATGAGGTTTTGAAATAAAAATCGGAACACATGGCCACATAACTAATTTGAATATAATGAGCCAAATCTGAATCACATTGAGGGTTATTTGCATACATATTGAATTTTACATAAACCTTCCCTGTTTATGAGAGAAAAGAATAGGAACTGTGCCCTGTACTCTGAAGTATTGCTTTAAAGACACGTGTAGTCCTTACTTTGCTGTCTTTAGTTAATGTTTTTGTACCCATTTCTCACGCAGAGAAATGAACCTTCTCCTTTAGAAGCAAGATCATTATATATATATATATATATATATATATATATATATATATATATATACAAAACAAAAATCTACAAAATGGATATTATACAGTCAGATGTGTTGGCTTTACACAGATGGTATACAGTGTTAGAAGGCTGAAGTATTACTAAAACCTATCAAAAAAAATAACACTAGATGACATTTGGAAAGAATCAATCTAAAAGTGGCTTCATTATGCATATGCTGCTCCTTGATTGTCAAAGGGATGTGACAGAAGGAAGAGGGGGGTCTGGATCAAGTGGGTTTTGTTCCAGACAGAGAAGCCCTCAACAACCAGTAAAGCTCTTAATCTCCATCCTCGGTAACAGCAGGCAAAATACAGGGCTTATTTCTTTCCCTTGATGCAGAAAAGAGTTCAGAGTGGTATGGGACTATATGCCAGAGGTACTCCGACCTATTGGCTAGCTCCCTCAGATTTTGCCGAATGTTCTCGTATTATATGCTAACCCATCTGCTCGGGTACAGGTCAATGGCCACCTGTTAAACACCTTTTGCCTCATCAATGGTACCTGTCTGGATTGCCCACTTTCTCCCCTAATTTTTGTGTTGAACTTAAAGCCATTTTTAAGTAAAATTAAATTGAACCCGGGTATCCAAGGCCTCACCTTGGTTAAGAGGCAATGCAAGGTGGCTGGATAAGGTGGCTGCATCTGCAAACGACCTTATGCTATTCCTTCAATCGCTGCGTATATCTTTACCCAAGTTGCTTAAAGATTTGAAGCAGCTTGGTGGTATATTGAACCTAAAAATTAACTACACAAAGCCTTGGAGCAGCTTGGTGGTATATCGAACCTAAAAATTAACTACACAAAGCCTCATGCACTTAACATTTCTCTCCCGTCGCCGGCAGGAGCCCATAGTAAGGAAAACTTCCCATTTATTTGGCAACCGAAAGCCATAACTTACTTGCATTGAAATTCCAACATCCTTTGCTGAATTATATTAGAGGGACCTTTGCTCTTTCCAAAACAAAATTCAGGAAGACCTCATAGGTTATGCAAACCTTAACTTGCCATGGTTTGGGTGATCAGCACTTATCAAAATGAATGTACTTCCTAGATTGCTCTATTTAATGTAAACCATTCCCATAAATGTTCCTACCTCTTTCTTTTCTGCCTATAAGGGTTCTTTTACACAGTTTTACAATTAAAAAAGGGTGCCCTTGGCCAATATAGTGAAAGACTGCAGCACTGAAAAAATCCCTGGATTGGTGGGATGTAGTAAATGTGATATTAAGTGTAAAGTGCGCTGCCAAAACTAAGTGTATAAGTTCATAGACTTGTATACAAATACCAAATGTGTGTAAACAATTGATACAAAATGACAAAAAACTTGAAACAAACAAGTTAAACAAAGTCTGAAAAACAAGAGTCCTGAAATTTAAATAAAACTAAAAATATATATTGGTGTTAAAAACAACCTTAATAACAAAAAATGTGTATAAAAAAAAATAGTCCATCTGTAAATCAACTGCCAGATGCACTAGAAATGTCCATTCAAAATAATACAAGAGTAAAGGTTCAGTGCAAACATATCCAAAAATACTTCACCGCCATGCTGAGGAATAAATATATGTCAGCTTACCAGATCCAAAGATCCTAAAAGGATCTCTATGTGCCTGTCTCCACACTGGGAAATCAGCAGTTTTTTTTTCTTTAACTCCCTTTTCTATTTATTAATGGGGGTAAATTTAATCTTTAACACATCTTGAGGTATTACCACAGTTGTCCACATGATGGCATTGTGAACACCTCGTCTAGCGTCAACCACTTATGTAATGTTTTTTGGTAATACCACCGTTACCCTCAGGGTTAGAAAGTTCTATTAAGTGTTTGTCTAATCAGCTCCAAGTATCGTTTTTGCACAACCAATGGCTGCGTTCTTCCGTTTTGACATTTGGGCATATAATGCGCACGCACGGATGTGTGTGCGTGCCCCTGATGATGTAATTTCTGACTAAACGGTTGTAGGGTCATCAAATCATTGATACAAATAGGAGCTGGTTTTAAATCCTTGCAAGGAACGTCTCTGCTGTATATGCACCGGCTTTTATTTTTCTGGAACTTTTTAAATAACGGAAGTTAAAAGGCATCTCTGCACTATTGGAGTTTCTTCTTTTTTTTTTCTACCTTAATATACCATCGCTGTATGTGGCTCCTTAATACCTTAATTCCACTGGGCATCTGTGGTTTATCCATGAAAAGGAACTCCTATTTGTATACTGGATACCCTGGAAGTTAACGGCTCCTAGTGGGGTATGGAGGTCTCTGAGAGGGATATCCTTGGATGTCTGTGGGTCGCCTGCTGGAGGAATTATCTAATGTTTCATCACTGAATCTACGATTCCATCAAGCCTATTTGAAGGGCTCTCTGTTACGCCTTTAATCCCACTAAGGTGAAGGGCAACACTTGTGGTGAAAGTCACATTTCTACATCTGCACTGAAGTTACATTCTTTTTAGATATCAGTGTTTTATGAACACTTTTTGTGGTTTATTGTAGCCTCGGATTTTAGTTCTAGAGGCTATTACACTTTTTTGATCACGTTTCTTTTTTTCTTTGTGATCTCTGAATATTCACATATTGTATATTATATAATGTTATTATCAAAGATATTGTGTTTGTAATATCAAAGTTTTGCACACATTTGTCCAGCGCTACACTTTTGTTTCCATATGTTCCAGCTGTTGACGATTACTTGCTGGAACTCAGGCTGAACACTGACTTCACTTGCTGATAAAGAAATCCCAACAGGATCCCTGTGTGTGTGTGTGTCCCCACCAGGGTAATTCAGCTAGTTATGATCAGTCGCTGGGATTCACATTGGACACCAGCTTGAAGTGCTCAAAAATAAGCGTGTTGGAGAGGCAGAAAAAAATCATATAGTGCATTTAACTTTTTAAACAGATAAAAGTTTAATAAAAAGTTGCACTTACAAAAAAATTGATAAAATAGCGCACTAGTGTGAGCATGACAGCCTGCAGTACGGCCTGTACTCTAAAACGGCACACTGCTAGCTCCTTGTCCGACACATTTCCCCTGAATAGGCATCAACTGGAATTGGAGGCTCATTAGGAAAAATTCTATACCACTATTTAAACCCTCACAACTTACGCTTCCAAAACTAAAGGGTGGGGTGGGACTAACAGAATTTTTACTTTGCAAAGATTACCCAATCATGTGCAAGTAAGTAAAAAAACAGCTTATGTCTTTGCACAAGCTTGGATGATGGAAGTCACATACCAAGTTCTGGGGGAATTGCCTTGCAAAGTGCTGTCATGTAGTAAATAAAATCCAGAGTCTCTAAATGTTCTCTATTGAACCCCATCATTTATATTAAAACAAAGCTTTGGCAATAGATATACTGTATATACTAGATGCATTGAATGATAAATGTTATAAATAAATTACTTACTTGAGTGCCGTTGTATATAGTTCTGGGCTTCGATGCTGACAAAGTCATGGACTTGGTTGTATCACTTTTATGTACATTTTCCACCCATGTTACAATACAGTTAAAAATACCCTTAATTGACTCTTTTCTAATGCAAGGGACTGTAAGCAACCTAACCAATTAATTACATCTGTGGTTCTGGATTTCTTTTTATTTGTGCATTGATTGATGACAGGCAGTAGCAAAAGTTAAGATCAATCATCACATTTTTTCATAATTGTACCCTGCATGAAAATGAAATTCAGATTGGACAAATTATGAAAGTCAAAAGCTTTTACTATTAAAACAAAGAAAATCACCTTAGGGCTGGGTTTGCAGAGCTCCAAAAATGTTGGGAGTCACCTTAATAATTGCATCATTTGTCTTTGCGCTTGTACATCAAGCTCATAGATTCTGCAATGCAAGTAAAAAGCAAAATTTAGGTATCTTTTTTTGCAAACTCTGAAGTTGCAAGGTCAAAATTATGCAAGCATACATACCTGCACATCCATGTTACCTTTTACGTTGATCATATTATGGTAGCAGAGTCTTTTTATTAGTAATAGTTTTAAGGTGGGAGGCAGTTCTACTATTGGAGGGAAACAATTGATGTATTCCTTCACAAGTTCTTCCCTCACAAGTTCTCTGTATGAACTTTTTTTATTCTTTGCCAGAAACTGGGCATGGGCATGAAATAAGGCAGTTCTATCCCCACCCAAAATTCCTTCTCCCCTGTTTAAATTTAAAAAAAAAAACTGTCAACACATGAGCAGGGAGAACGATGGAGGCACCATACTGTTCTATGCAGCAATGTCCTAGACCTCCACCCCTTATGCAAATATAGAAGCATAATGACCTACTATAAGAGAGGCATGATTCTTGGGCCGTGAAGCTTGCAAAGTTTAAGCAAATAGTCTCACATAGTGTTCAAAGCTAGGTAGGCAAAGCTTTTATATAAGCTTTCATGTACCTTCCCTCCCTAGAACAAGCAGCTGCCTGTGAGAGACTCCTGGAACATGCAGAGACCTTGCCTGATCCTGTAGTGGAAGGTGTATGGCCCCTAGAGCTCACCTTGTGCTCTGGTGGACACTCCGTCAGATTGGGGTAAGAAGAAGCCGGCGCCATTTTGGAATGCTGCTTGTGTTTGTGCGCGGGCACTGGATCGTGTAAAAAAAAACACTCAACCACCCAGTTCGGAGAACTGCCACCCATCTGTTCCTCACACCTTGGTTGATGCCTCCCCATATGGGTAAGAAATTAGTGGGTATGCTGGCCTGGGAGCCTCTGGTTTGCACGTCTCACTGCTCAATGTGCCAAGCCATGCCCCGATCACATGTGGGAAATTTAGGTAGTTCTTACTACAGCCACTTCAGGAATTTATCACTACAGCAAGACACATTCTTAAAAATGTTCTCTGTTTTGAATACTGTCAGTAATTAGGACCAACTTTGAACTAGCATACAGTAGTACACAAGTACTCAGAGTGGGCAATGCCTGTGCTGGTAAGCTGTCATGTTTGTGATAATTTCCTACACAGAGGTGTATTCCTGGCCCCATTTATCTGTTAACTACCCCCCCACCACTGAAAGTTAAATTTAAACAAAAAGACTGGGTATACAGCTGATGCCATTACCCAAATATAGGCAATGTCTTGTCACTGAGTGGGCTGGTCTGATGAGGAGCTAAGAGACTAGTTCCCTATTAGGTCCACTCCACTTTTGAGTGACAGCAGTGGGCAGATTTAAAAGCAGCTATTGTACTGAAAAGCAGCTATGGATCAGCTTGCTGCCATGCGCTGTCAATCAAAAGTAAAGTTGACCTCATGGGGAACTATCCTCCTCAGTTCCTCATCAGGCTTTACTCACCCTCATAAAAATACGCCTGTCAGTGTGATGGGGTCAGTAGCTGGGGAAAGAGGGTGGGAGTGCACTGCAGAAGGATTGTGCAGCATGGACATTCCATTCCCAGTACAAACTTGGACACACGGTCGGAAATTCCGACCACAAAATCCGTCAGAATTTTCCTGACGGATTTTGTCCAACACTGGTGTTGCATACACACGGTCGGACAAAGTTGTCGGAAAATCTGATCATTCTGAACGTGGTGACGTTCGTTGCGTACGACGGAACTACGTAGAGGCTAGTAGCCAATAGCTTTGGTCTCGTAATTTTGATCTGAGCATGCATGGCACTTTGTCCGTCGTAATTCTCTACACGCGATCAGAAAAAGTCCAATCGGATTTTGTTGTCGGAAAATTTGAGAGCGGGATCCCAAATTTTTTTCTGTCAGAAATTCCGACGGAGCCCACACACGGCCGAATTTTCCGACAAATGGTCCGATCGGACATTTTCCGTCGGAATTTCCGACCGTGTGTACGGGGCATTACAGTGTGCAAACTAGAACATGAGACTCACCCAGCACTCCCCAGGCTTATGCTTTGAGCCCGGGTTCACACTATAACCCGCTGCGGATCGCACAGGTGCGCTGTGCGTCACTGTTCCCCGTTTCAGGGACGAATCAGGGCCGATTCTATGCCTGAATTCGGCCCTGAAACGGAGCCAAAGATGCACAGCGTTTTTGTGTAGTGCGCTACGCAGCCGCCCCGGAGATATGTGAACCGGCTCCATAGGGAGCCAGTCACATTCTCCTACTATGCAAATTAGATGCGGGGAAACGCACTAATTCGCATAGGTGTGAACCCGGGCTGAAGGTTTTTTCTAGAAGAGGTGAACCATCAAGAGACAGATGTCAAGTGTAAATATTTTAACCATTTATAATGGGAATCAGAAAGCTTATACAAACATGTCTGCACTCACCCTAAACCCCCTCTACCCAAGTTTCTGTATAAATATTTTATTGATAACATGTATTCCAAACTTTATGAGCAACATAGAGCGCTAACTAAAAATAAATATTTAAAAAATAATAATTCACCAGATTTAGTGGTAAAACTAAATCACCAGATTTAGTGGTAAAACTAAATCACCAGATTTGAATGGCCACTTGTTAGAAAATGGTCAAACAGCACAGGATAACATTGCTCAAAACCACATGAATCTTTTGGTTACTATGATATTCATAACAATCATGAAAGGAAAGTCCCAATCATAGGAGTAAAAAAAAAAGAAAAAGCTTATTGCGTAAAACAACTTCTTTATTATAAAATCTCATTAAGAACAATCCAGTGGAGTGTTTAGCCCAGCACAAAGTACTATGACATCAGCATACTGAAAGGAGAATGACTTAGCTGTCAGATCCTCAGTGCTGGGCTAAATATTAGGGATGGGTGAACGGTTCAGCCAAAACTCATGCTCGGGCAAAACATTGGCTGTTCGCATGTTCACCGAACAACCCAATTATCAGGGCATTTGACCGTTTGTTTGGCCCACCGAATAACCACAATTCACTGAGCCACTGCACAGTGCATTAAAAGCCCTGATTGGCTGAAGCAATGAAAGCTTTGCCCAATCATGGCACAGAGCATTGTTAGAGCCATAATTGGACATTGTCATGATGACTCTATCCAATCATGGCTCATTGCTGTTAGTTCTGCCCCACACTATCGGCATGGAGAGAGATAGAACAGGGCTCTATTTAGTGCTAGTAGACAGTGTGCTGTAGTGTGCTATTCTGATTCTATTGTCAGTGTAGAATATCAGTTTAGTGTGCATCTAGGGATAGTTCAGTGTGAGTGTAGTGCGACCATTCATCTTTAATTTCTGTCATTTGTCATGTGACTCATACCTCCTGAATCAACACAACATGCCTGCAAAATCTGTTTCTTCCTTCACACTTTTGGCCTTTTGTAGTTTATTTTGTTTATGCAATTCTAGCTTTCCAGATTCTTCAATCTGCTTTTAAAATACCTTGTTTCTTGCACACAAGACATTCACGTGTTCCTTGTTGCATGTCACTCGTTTTATTCCTAATTTTTTGTCTTTAAAGCAGACTCTGCGACAGAAGCACCGGCACTATTAATGCTTTCTCTTTTACACTTATTTTTTTCCACACGCTTGCCCTTAAAGGGGTTGTAAAGGTTCGTGTTTTTTCACCTTAATGCATCCTATGCATTAGGGTGAAAAAACACCTGTCAGTGACTGGCCCCCCAGCCCCCCCCCCCCCGTTTTACTTACCTGAACCCGCACCGTCTCTCTGCTAGGGGGTTCTCGGCTGATTGCATAGATTGATAGCAGCGCAGCCATTGGCTCCCGCTGCTGTCAATCAAATCCAATGACTCGGCCACCTGGGGGTGAAGCTGAGTCCTGCATTCGGCGTTTATGGATGCTGAATGCTGGACTCGGGAGCGTGCCCGCAAGGTAACCCCCCAGGAGAGCGATTCTCCCAGGGGGTTATCTGATGCAGGGAGGACCAGAGACAGCCCCCAGAAGAGCAGGTTCGCGGCCAGCGGAGGTAAGTATGATATGCTTGTTAATTAAAAAAAGAAAATTGAGAGACCTTCTCAATTGTAGAATGGTCAAAGGCGTTTAAACACACATTTAGCTACACGAAAAGCACAAATCTGAGGGAAATGCAACACAAAATAAATCTTCACTGGTACCTGACTCCCAGCAGACTGGCCAGAATATACAAGGAGGTCTCGCCTGAGTGTTGGAGGGGCTGCGGAGGACGTGGAACTCTGTGCCACGTTCTCTGGAGCTGTCCTAAGATAAAACCCAAATGGGCACAGGTGAAAAGGCTTATCACAGAAATCACCGGAGTAGAGCTCAGGCTAACTCCGGCAATAGCTATACTGTCCATTGGCTTGGACAATATTCCGGTGAAATACAGAATTATAACTTCACACATATTATTAGCCACCCGTCTAGCTATTCTAAGATATTGGAGGAAAACAGAAACACCAACTACCAGTAAGATAATAAATACAATTCATCAGCACGGGACATATGAGGTACTCCAATTATCAGCCATAGGGAATCATGATGAGATATCATATCAGTGGGATCCCTGGAACATATGGTACTCTGAAAAAATTAGGCTTTCATAACAAGTATGACATAGGTAATTTACAACAGACATTCCTGACTATATCCTGAATTGGTTACTAGTTTATATTTGTTTTATTTATGTTTTGATTAAAATTTTATCCTGATCAAGCACACTGTATTATACTGAAGTAAGCATAGTAAGGGGCCCTGGGGGGGGGGGGGTCCCCTCTGCGATCGGTTGCGGCCAATTAGAGAGACCGCGGGCCGAGATCGGGGGGGGGGCCCTCCGCCACAGGACCAGATTGGGACTAGATCCTAATAATCAGGAAATGACTAGCGGATATATGGAGGCAGTACCTATGACCTAAATTTGTATCTATACGTAGGTTATAAAGACTCAGCATAATCCGATATATGAAAATGTAAAGCAAGCACTCTGTATATGCACTCGTTTCAAGCTTGAACTGTTACTGTTACTGTATTTAATTTTAAAATAAAAAATATTCAAAAGTAAAAAAAGAAAATTAACCTTTAGTGTCACTTTAACATATTCCAATGTCAGTTCATCATCTAGACGTGCATCAAGTGCTGTGACGAGCATTTCATAACTTTCTGGTAAACCACTTAGTAATGTGCTGCGACACATTTTCTCCTATACCTTTCAGCGTTCAACCATTTCCAAGGTGTGCCTTTATGTAATCATGCATATCTATCATCAGTTTGGTTTGGTATAGCTTTCTAATCAAATGCAGTTTATTGCTGAGATTAGCTCTTTTATGCACCTTTCGTAATCCTTCCCACATTTTCTTAGCAGTTTCATACTGTATATACTCGAGTATAAGCCGAGTTTTTCAGCACATTATTTTGTGCTGAATGTGCCCCCTTCAGCTTATACTTGAATCAAGCACTTTTCTGCAGCAGAGAATGACATTTTCCGAACCGACTTTGGGGCCCCCGTATCTCAGGGCCACTTAGTGGTAGGAACCCCAAATTTGGTGTGCACACCCAGTGGAACTATCACTACAACATATCCATATGGGGTTCTTAGCACCAAGTGGCCCCGAGATATGGGGGCCCCAAAGTCGGTTCGGAAAATGTCATTCTCTGCTTCAGAAAAGTGCTTGATTCAAGTAAATTCGGTCAACTGTGTCCATCTGCAGCAATATCATTTTGGGACCCTTTGGGTCCAGAGACTCTAAATTTTGGCTGCAGCTAGGGGGCATCTAGGAACCCTTAACTACAGAGTTTGAAGTTTGGGGGACCTATGGCTGCAAATGGGCACAGTGAGGCTGCAAATGGGCATTGTTGACCCTCTTTTCCACTTACAGTAGCTGCGCATTTCTCACCCTAGGCTTATACTGGAGTCAATAAGTTTTCCCAGTTTTTTTATGATAAAAATAGGTGCCTTGGCTTATATTCGGGTCGGCTTATACTCGAGTATATACGGTATATGTATGATTTGATCATCTTCTGTGCTAACAGGGATTGTGCTCTGAGCCTCTATCCACTCATTTGAAAGGTGTTCTGGCCTGAATTAATTTATACATTTTCACATACTTTCTTTTATTAGCAGCATTTTCATCTTGAATTTCCAAGACTGGTAGTTCTGGTTTGTCAGATTTGCAAATGAAAGCTTTGACGCTGCTGTGTTACTGGCCATTTTCTTTTATTCTGTTGCAGTATTCTTTCTGTTGTTGTATCTTGCACTTATTTGCTGTAGCTGGCTATGTCTGGGCTATGTCTGGATTCTCAGCTTTTCTCTGGGTGGGTGTCTGGGAGCCTGGGCTATGCTTGGGCCTATAACCAGTTAGAAATTCTGTATATAGAACCTATAGAACAGACAATGCACAGTCCATATGGGCTTTGCTGCTTAACTGCAGACAGAAAACATACAGAGAAAAGACATAGAGTTTACCATAGAGCAGCTACAAACGTATAAACACTGCTATCTACTGGCTGAAGAATATTTCCATAGTTGTTGTATAAAAATACATGAACAATTTGTTTCAACACAGAGATATGGCATATGTGCACGAGCACTGGGCATTTGATGATCAAGAGGACCAAGGCATGAGACCTGAGTGGTAGGATTGCCAAAGAAAGTGGGCCACAATGCTGAAGCATTTGTACAAGCAGTTGTGCAAGTTACAACGATGGTGATGGTACAACTGATGTCTTTTGTTGAACTTTTCTATGCTTTTTAAAATAAAAGTGAGCTGAAAAACTTGGCTATATATATATATATATATATATATATAGTGAAAGTGAACTGCACAAACAGTATGTATAGTCAATGCTTTTGCAACAGAAGAATAAAGTATTTTATAGAAGAATACAGTATGTGATTACAGCACCCCCCACCCACTGAACATCTGGAAATTAACAAACCATAATATAATATAAGCAAAGTCAAAGTTTATTCCAAATCAACCTAAAATGAAAGGGAGTCTCAGAATTAAATAAATATTATTACATTTAAGGAACATTTAAAGTAAGAATAGTATTTATCAAACCATATCTTATTCGGAGGAATAAATGCAGCTAAAATCAGAATTTACCCCCCCCGAGTTTGCAATGTGATATAATACTCAATCCAGTACACATACCATTTCTTTAGTGCCAATTCCCTTATTCCACCTCCTCTATATTTTTTAGGTACATGGTCTAGAACCATACATTTCAGTTGGGAAATTTATTGCGAACACACTACAAAATGTCTGGCAACGGGTAACTCTATTTTCCCTAATGAAATACTTGTGTCTAGCAAAATGACCCTTTTATCTTCTGTGTAGTTTCTCCTATATTATAATATCCACAGCAACATTATAAGTAAATATATATATATATATATATATATATATATAAAAATATATATATATATATATATATATATATATATATATACACATAATTTACTGGCTGGTGTGACAGGTGTACATAACTCTTAAACCTTATTTGATAACTCTGGTGGTGTGCCTGAAGTTACTTCCCTTAATTATGTGTGAGCATTTGGTCCCAAGGATGTATCCACAGAAAATCTGCAAAAAATGATACTGTACCACATACTTAAAAATTGTATTTCCCCCTCCTATAAGGGGGAGAGTGATAATTACATTCCAGAGTGTCAGGGTATTTATTATGTCAGGATAATCATTATGTAGAATGGACCAATGGATTCTAACAATTGCATACTAGCTCATTATGCCTTTTGCCTTACAGGTGTAAAAAAAAAAAAAAAAAAGTGTCAGCGGCTTTACTACCGCTTTAAGTAACAAATGAGATTCATCTAGTGATTCCATATGTTTTAATTGTCACATGTACCTGTGCATGTTCATTTTTAGGAACAGAAGAATGATAACTCCTTGCTTGCAGCTTCCTTACATTTAATAAACCATCTCAATACAGTGCATTTTCACCCCCTTCCTGACCAAGCCATTTTTCAGCTTTCAGTGCTGTCGCATTTTGAATGACAATTGCGCAGTCATGCAACGATGTACCCAAATGAAATTGTCATAATTTTGTCCCCACAAATAGAGCTTTCTTTTGGTGGTATTTGACCACCTCTGCGGTTTTTATTTTTTGCGCTATAAACAAAAGAAGAGCAACAAGTTTGAAAAATAAAACAATATTTTTTAATTTTTGCTATAATAAATATCCAATTTTTTTTTTTTTTTTAAACAAATTTTTTCCTCAGTTTAGGCCGATATGTATTTTTCTACATATTTTTGGTAAAAAAAGATTGCAATAAGCTTCTATTGATTGGTTTGCGCAAAAGTTATAGTACCTACAAAATAGGGAATAGATTTATTGCATTTTTATTATTATTTTTTTTTTTACTAGTAATGGTGGTGATCTGCGATTTTTATCGTGACTGTGATATTGCGGCGGACATATCGGACACTTTTGACACATTTTTGGGACCATTAACATTTATACAGCGATCCGTGCTATGAAAAAGCATTAATTACTGTATAAATGTGAATGGCAGGGAAGGGGTTAACCACTAGGGGGCGCTGAAGGGGTTAATATGTTCCCTGGGAGTGATTCTAACTGTAGGGGGAGGGGATTGACAAGGGGAGGAGACCAATCAGTGTTTCTCTGTACTGAGAACACACCATCGGTCTCCTCTCCTCTGACACGATCGTAGATCTGTGTGTTTACATACACAGATCCAAGGTCCTGCTGTGTTACGGGCAATCGCAGGTTCCCGGCGGACATCGCGGCCGCCAGACACGCGCACGAGTGCCCAGTAACACGGCGCGCGCGCCCCCTGGTGGGTCGAAAGGGCAAGGGCGTCATATGACGCCCTCCCACCACGAGAGCTGCGTCGCCTGCCCGTCAACTGACAGCCGGCGGTCAGCAACCAGTTAAAGGAGAAGTTTGGGCTATATAAAAACAAACATATGCACAATCAAAGTAAAAATAACAAACTTTGTGTCAGTGTGTTGCTGCTGGATCAATTAAGTGTCCACATCACCTTCCCAAAGTTAATATACATAAATTATGTTATATTGATAAGAATGCATGCAAAAATTACTATACAATAATTACCCACTTCTTGACCCCGCTATAGCCTAAAGATGACTACAGTGCAGTCGTCCAGTTCTAGAAGGATGTCCATGGATGTCCTCCCAGAACCACACCCTCTGAGTGCCCCTTGGGGTGTACATCCAACACACTCTGTGATCGTTGTGTCCTTTTGGATTAAGCTGATTACAGATCAGGGTAAAGGGCCAATCACAGCTGCCCTTTTACCATGTGATCAGCTATGTTCAATCATAACTGATCACATGTAAACAAACTTGCCAGTTATCGGCATTCCTTTCCTCACGCACTGTCTCACTGTCACAATGTCCTGATTATTAGTGCAGTCCCAACAGTGCCAATCAGTGCTACCTATAAAAGCCCATAAGTGCAGCCTATCAGTACCACTTATCAGTGCCGCCTATCAGTGCCCATCAGTGCTGCATATCAACCATTGGAAATTGTATATTTGTACTAAAATAAAAAATATGCAACATACCTCTGCCAAGCAAAATAGGTGGGTTGGAAGCTCTGGTGCACGAGTAGAACTATAATCTAATTGGTATTGCTGAATATTGGCTTAATTCTTATCATGACTGGGCTATTAATATTCCTGGCTACGCTCTCTTTTGGAAAGACAGGGTAAAACGGAGGGGTGGTGGTGTCTGTCTCTATCTGAGAAGTGATTTCAAAGTGAGTGTGAAAGAGGACCTAGTTGATGGAGAGTGTGATGAGTCTGAAGCATTATAGGTGAAACTGTACATGGGTGTGTGTACTACAAAGGTTATCATTGGAGTTTGTTATAAACCTCCCAGTGTTAATGAGGAGGTGGAGTCTCAGCTCCTTGCACAGATGTAAAGGGCTGCAAGGGCTGGGACAGTGATAATAATGGGGGATTTTAAATCAATACGTTTTCATTGAATATCTCACAGAACATAAGTGAAAAAACATGTAGAAAAATATTCGCTTAGACATGCATTTCCTCAGTTTATGACACAGTCTTGTCATAACAAAGTCTGTACACAATAGACATGGTAACCAAGGTAAAAAGTGTGATATATAATATATAACTTGCTGGATCAAGAGCGAGGAACACTGCCCCCCTGCCCAGGCACCCCAACCGGGAACATGCTGCGCTCAGGAGGTGAGCGGCACCCCATCAATCTTTTGGGGGTTATTGCACTGTTTTCATGTTGGATAATGTCTAGTGTTAGTCTAAGTACCGTATATACTCGAGTATAAGCTGAGATTTTCAGCCCTTTTTTTAGGGCTGAAAGTCCCCTTCTCGGCTTATACTCGAGTCAGTGCCGTCTGCCTACATGAACATCTTGTCATGTAGACAGACGGCAGTGTTCAAAAGCCGCCCGTGATAGGCGTTCGTGATAGGCGAACACTAATTTTCCCAGCAGTACAGTGTTCCGCCTATCACGGATGTCCTGTCATTCTCATCTCATGGACGAGGATGAGAGAATGTCTGTGATACGCGGAACACTGCACACTGACTGCTGGGAAAACCGAGTGTTCCTCCTATCACGGACGAGGAGGAGGAGGAGGAGGTGCGGCTTTCAAACATGTAATGGCGCCTGGCGCCTCAGCGTGTACGCTGATCGCCAGGATCAGCAATGGGGGGGGGGGAAACCGGACAGCGGACACCGGACACCGGACAGCCAGCGACAGCCAGTGATGTGACACAGATCGGCGGGAGACAGATCGATCGGCACAGGTAGGCTGCCCTGGGGACACGGGGGTTTGTATAGGACACATGGGACATGCAGATGGGCATTTGCTGACACTCTTTTCCACTTACAGTAGCTGCTCCATTTCCCCCCCCCCCCCTCGGCTAATACATGGGTCAATAACTTTTCCCAGTTTTTTTGTGGTAAATCAGGGGCCTCGGCTTATATTCGGGATGGCCTATACTCGAGTATATATGGTAATATATGAAAAGAAGTGATGTTCAAAAAAAAAAAAAAAAAAATTGTATATATATTATATATATATATTATAAATATAATTACAACAATAATATAAAATAAAATTAGGAAAAAAACACAGATTATTTCCCCTTGGATATGGTTTATAAGTGATACATTTAGGATTTTCTGTGATAATTCCCATAGAATTACACTCTTTGTTATATCCATACACGTGGAACACCACTGGAATAAATTACTTAGGCATCACCTTAACACCCAAGACGGCGTAAATGTTCAAAGCAAATTACTTCATATTCATAGACAAACTACACTCCAGACTTCAAAATCTAGCAAAAAAGGAACTATCTGGTCCGGGAGACTAGCAGCCTTTAAAATGGTAATGCTACCACAATTTCTATATTTATTTAGGACCATCCCTGTTCCAGTACCTAATACCTTCTTTATTAAAGCCCAATCCATGATCAACCAATATATTTGGCAAGGGAGGAGGGCGAGATGTGCATTCTCCAAACTAATCTACACTAGGAAGGGGGAGGAGTGGGCTTAGTAGTACTCAAAGATTACTACACTGCCTCAATATTGTCACAAATCAAAACATGGTTCCCCCAAAGCCCCAATACTAGATGGAAAGAACTTGAAAATATACAACTTAAAAAGGAGGAGATCTATATCACTTTCTTCTTACCAGCCAACAATACACCCACACAGCATCACTTCATGCATGGAGAGCCTTGTTAAACACCCCCTCTCAGGACTCAATCACCTCCACGCTAACAAAGCCTACCTATAGCTTAGCACACATCTTACCTGACTTAAACATCTCAAGCTGGGAGGAAAAGGGGATAGAAAGAATTGAAGATATAATGATTGGTCCAATTCCTAAAACCTTCAGGGCTATACACATAGAATACAACCTAGCTAACTCAGAATATTACACATACCATAGGATAACTCATCTACTACGCTCCAACTTGGAAACAACTATTGAGATGCCATGGAGGGTACTCCAATTCTACACAAACCCTACCACCAAGATTAAAGGTAAATCGTTGTTCTATAATATACTGAAGAATAAGGATATACTTCCTTAATATTGCGATAAATCTGCAAAAAATTGCAGATTTTGATACTGTGGGGGAACATGCTCCTTGGTGCGCATTACAGACATTAATTTTTCTTTTGCGTGGTAACCGTAGTATTACATAACTTGGGATCTGGTCGGGGAGGTATGAAGGTTTAGGCAGGCGATGGATCCTGTCTATGATCACATCTAGATCCGTAAGTTCAGGAAGGATTTCTTTAAACGGAGTAGTGGTGTACTCATGCAGGTCTCCTTGCTGTATAGACTCTGGGATCCCTCTGATTTTTAAGTTATTCCTTCTATTTCTGTCCTCCATGTCAGCCATTTTAGATTTGAGCCCTTCTATTACCTCCTCTTTTTCATCATGGGCATCTACTAAATCGTTTACAGTGGCTGCAAACTCCCCCATCTTGTTTTTAAATGTGCCCCACTCTGGATTCTACAGCCTGTATCTCCTTTTTGAACTTTTGCATGCAGGACATCATGTCAGTTTGGATTGTGCTCCCTAACTGTAACATGCCCTTTAGTACTGTTTCCATAACTGGCTGATTATTCGTTGGGAACACCTCAATACTGTCAGGCAGCTCTCTAGTGTCCTCCCCAGAATCAGTGCAGGGACTAGCTGTGGGGCTGCATCTAGAGCCATCCATCCGAAATGTGGCTTTAGCTGGGATTGCAGACTGAGGGGTATTAGGATAGGATTGCTGGATGCCTGGGGACCCACTATTTTTGCTGATAGATGCCGAGTTAGCTGGGGTGGAGTGTGTGTTATAGGCCAGGGTGGATGTATGGCCTGCGCCATCTTGCCTACCTCCATGTCTGCCATGTTACAAAATCCATCAGTTTCTGGGGCTTCCTGAGTTTTTTTTTCCTGGCCATGGTCACCAATTTATGGTGTGCAGATCGCTCTGTTTTTGGGGTGAAAACTCCTCTGGAAAGTGTGGGAAGAGGAGCTTAGCTCTCACACTTCAATCTCTCTCTCTGCAGCCGGCCATGCCCCTCATAATGGAGGATTTTAACTACCCAGAAATTGACAGGAGTAATGGCACTGCTGGGACAGTTAAAGGGCAAAAATGTATAAACCTATTACAAGACAATTTTATGGTCCAGTTTATTGAGGCCCAGACTAGGAATGACACTCTGCTGGACCTGGTAATCGCAAACCATGCAGAGCTTATTACCAAAATTAATATAAAAGAACATCTGGGTAGCAGTGACCTAAACATGATTTAATTTAATGTTAGCTGTAGCAACAAACACATACGGGAAAGATAAAAACACTTAACTTTAAGAGAGCAAATTTTCCAAGGATGAGGGCTGCTTTCCAAGACTTTGACTGGGGGAGATTATAGGCATCAATGGACACAGAACAGAAATGGGAATTATTCAAAAAGACTGTATGCAAACTCACTGCAAATATATTCCCATGGGAAATGAGTTTAAAAGGCTAAAAATAAAAACTATGTGGCTCATGGCCAAAGTTAAAATTGGCTATAAATAATAAGAAAATAACTTTATAAAAATGATG